>DWME01007471.1:0-12597 GCA_018244795.1 Parelbella ahira ahira
CTAATTGCGTGCCGTCGCCGAGCGCTGCGTTCACTTTTCCACATTAATTTACCCGCACCCTTGGGTCACCGCGGTAATAAATACGATACCTCAGGGAGTTCGATTGACTCATTCGGTTTAATATCGACGTTAACTTCGTATCATAAGCCAAAACAAGGATAATATCGTTGTTAATCCACGTAGGATTATCGAGACAATTATGTGACACGGCTATCTTTTTGTTTAGATGGGAATTAGTCCCGAGGGAATTGATTGAGGATGGCTCGAGCGGCGACAATTCGTGCAATTATAATTATTGTTATTACGAGTAGATTAGTATTTTGTGTCTTATATTATTTTAATAATTTCTGATGGTTTTGTACAGACATATATTTACAAACTTACATTTATATATACACAATCCATCCAACCCCTGTTGCTGGCTATAGACCTGCCCTGATCTGAGCTTCTCTACCTGGATTTGGGCCTTTAGAATACTTGCATCCAGCTGTTTCCTCGGGTCATATTTAACACAATAGCGTGTAGTAGGCATATTATACTCGTAATATGAGATCGTGGTAGTAACATTCATTATGACAACTAACATATACGACTCATAACATCATTTACAAGATGCGAGACTTATCATAGACACGAATGTATGTGGGTTTTTCTTCGGTTACAATAAAGTCTTATGTTATTACCTCCTTTATTTTCTCAGTGAAACTAATATTGGTAATAGTAATATACAATGTTATTTATAAGCACATCCTTAGTATGAGGGGGAGTCAATGGCAAGTCCGAACTCTCGAAAATCGCAGTGTGTGTATGAAAACATTAATGAATGCACAAAAAACCCGTCAAGTCTGCAAGTATAAAAAATATTTAGCACCCGGTGTTCTCTTTCATTTTGGTGTGGGACTTGGCGTGAAGTTTTATCTATAGGTAATATAATATTAAAGTAAGGTTTCGAGCTCTCGAAATGTTATAAAGTGTTTACTGGTAAGAGCCTTCAAGTCAATTTAATGTAGTACTAGTTGATTCGTAACCTAACACCATGCCTATAATCCCCAAAGGGGTAGACAGATGAGAATAAGACACTAGCACGTTTCACCAGTTACGTTCACGTCCCACATTGGGGTAATTGGTGCCTTACACCGGGCACGAAAACCCAGGCCACTACTAGAAATTTCTATCAAAAAGTCTAAATCAACTCAAAATCTAAGTTGAGCTCATGTTTTCCAATATAGGTATTATTACCTACCGTCCTTTTAAAGAACCTTCGTACCTTACTTTTCTTTGTCTACATCAGGCGGAAAACCAGACAGACAATAATTAATTGTTAATTTCAAGTGAGCAGAGCATCTTGATATTACCTGTACCGAAAAGCAAATCCGTCCGCGATGTTTGAAAGCTCTCTCGTGATATTGCGTCTATCAACGTTAACAATATTAACATCACATTGGACTCGCTACAGTTAATTGGTAAATCAAAATTTGTTGCTCACACTTTGGAACGTTACGTGACATGAGCATATATACTTATATAGATATGTACGTACTGTAATGTTATTCTGTTGTTCTGTAATGTTGTTCTGTCCATCAATGTAATGAACATTAAATTATGAAAAGTAATAATTTCCAGTTCATATAGGTAGATAGGTATATTCGTGTTGGGGCAGAGAAAAACCACATCAGGGATAAGAATACATTTATACAGGGATACTAGGATGCCGTAACAGGCGACTGAATCCGGGAGAATCTAGATATAATTAAATGCCCTAACTGCCTAGGGGCAGAAGGGGGGGGAGAAGCCTTGCTCTACGATCATTATTCCGCATACACAGCGTGGTGATTTGGAATTAAAAGTCTGCAAGGAAGGCCTACGTCCAGCAGTGGACTTGAACAGACTGGTGATGATGTTCTGATAGGTAGATATCAAAGAGCGTAATAACTATACTCGTACATAAAAATTTTCATTACATCCTCTTGACTATTTTCGTCAACTCTTTCATCGTTCCACTATTGGACAAAAATCTACTTTCGCAATTAGAAGCGAACGTTAGCTGACTTTGCACATCTTAGAGCGTAGATACTATTAAGGATCCTAAGGAGTAGAGATTTCCTTTACAATACAGGAATATTAATTATTTTTTGTGGTATGAAAACAACAAACTAACAACATTATTACGGACGATTTCAAACAGATTTAAATGTCTTAGACAACCTCAGTACAAAAAAAAGAAAATTTAAGTGAAAAAAGCTATGGATAGATCGAATAGTCCAACTAGTGCTTCTTGATATCTCAATTTACACAATTCTTCTGCTTAACAAAGCGTATCATGCCTGAAATAAATTTAAACAGCGAACAGACATCTGTACGTATTAAAACATTGACTTAGTTATTAAATCAATAAGTATATAGTTATCAGATGTTTATATAGAAAGGTAGAATAATGTGTGACAATAGGCTTAGCACCTTTTCCATAGGACTCACACGTAACTGGTGAAACGAGGGTGTGTACTGCACTCCTCTGCCTATCCCTTCGGGGATTACAGGTGTGATGTTACGTAGATAACTATTGTTACATACTGTAAAACTATTAAAAAATACAGTAACATTCAGCAACTATACTGACATAGGCATAGAATATATTATGTACATATATGGTGAATCAAGCTGACTTCAGGTGTCGCAAAGTTTGAGACGAATGCACAAAGTTTATCCCGAGTTGGAAGTTGCCATTTGCACATCTTTATAGCGTCAAACGGTTGCCGTTAAGACCTCTGTTACCGTCACTTTGATTTCAGAACTTTAACATAAAGACTTACTATGTTTTAGCTACGTAAATTGCGAGATGTTATATGCGCCATGTAACACGAAAGGGGATTATCCGTTCGAAGGTCGCATCGCACATTCACAATACCTGAAGGAATGCCAATAAAAAATCTCTAAAGTTTTTAGAATGTTTGTAATATGTATATGGCTAAAATATTTTTATGATAGTTTTATAGAAAATGTACTTTACAAGTCAGTAATTATTTCCGACCGTCACTAGATCCACAAAAGAAACGAATATTTACCTACAAAAGAATATTTTTCTTCTAAGCTCACGTAAGCATGAGGCAAGCTACAAACCTGTTTGCGGTTCTCCTTTTTAATCAGGAATATTAGCAGTTGTAGAACTGAAGGTGTACATGTGCTGTCTCGAGCCGCGCGACGTTCAGATGTCGCAAAGTTTGAGATGAATGCGACAAGTTCGCCCACAGTCGCCATTCTGTGCCTGACGACTTTATCTGTCAAACAACTGCATTTAGAGAATCAGCGCCGTCAGTGTGAAGCAGTTACATAGCACTTAGTGATTAAAATTAAGTTAATAATAAGTAAGAATATTAACTTTAATTTTATGTTTTAATATTACGTTTATTATTCGATTCCATTTAATTTTTAATATTAATTGTAATTATGACACTTCTTTTGAAATTGTCTGCTTAAATCATAATTTAATACAAATTAATTTTTAAGAGGTTGTTGTACATTTATATCGCTAAGTATAACTAACATTAGTGAGCTTATTATTAACATTATTTTTGTATTTCAAAATTATGCGTGGATGAAATAATTACCTATATCTTGTTACATACATAGAAGTATACACTATTTTTAATATTTAAAGGTTAACGGTATGTCTTTCCTAAATATATTTGTCAATTGGTATATATTACAACTAAACATTACGAAAAACATAGCACGTATACCCAAATGCTAATTACTTAGCATTTTCAACATCTCAAAAAAGTAATGATGTTGAAGGTATATTTATACCTATTGCACGTGTGTAATTTTAGACGTCATTTTTCAAGTCGAATTCACGTTTTGTAAAAGTTTCAGACGAATGCTCACGAAGTTTATCCGTAAAGTTTCCAAAAGTCTATTCTCTTACCTTTTATTACTCGAAGAAACTACAGTTTGTGAACTCACTCGCTATATTTATGATTTTAAAAATAGAAACAGATTTAAGCTTGAGTTATACATGCTCTCGTGCGGGGCGAACGACATATGCGTTTAATAATGCAGGCTATAATCAAAACTTAGATAGTTGAGAGTTTATAATGTTTCAATGAAAATTACAGCGTTTCGCGGGTATCTCGCCTGTAGTGGGTTGAGTCTAGACCTTGGGCAGAATAAATACCTACTCCTTTCTAAGAGTTACTGTATCTAAATGAATCTAGTGAGCATTCATAGGTTTGTAGCGAAATTATTGCAGTATTATCAACTAACACACGTGAAAGTGTTGCGATGTTTTCAAGTAACACACCAGCGGGTAACGGTATAAACATATTTACTAATTCAGTTAAATGAACACAACCAGTTTAGACGCGGCATAAAACCGAAATCAAGACACGGGCGGGGATTTTCCTAGGAAACGCTTTCGGTCGTTACATTAAAATTTCAGAGCAAGCCTATCTCGCTGCCTGTATCCGCAGTGGATTTTATCCCATATAATTTCACACTACAGATTTTCAGGTAATAGGGTCATAATGTACCACTTGGTGTATCGCTTTTGACCCTAACAAATTAACCGGTACCACCGCTCGTAAACATGGCACCATATTAACGAAATAATGCGTAAGAATTTCATAGTAAAACGTGATTCGGGTACGGTAGGAATAATGTTAATGCCGTTAACGGAAGCTGCGAACAATTCACTGACATAATACATACAATTTAGTGACATAATACATACAGTGACGTGTCACGTACAATTAATTGATATTCCACAGACATTTCAGTGACATGTTACAGACATATCAGTGAAATAATACATACAACTCAGTGACACAACTGTCCAGCAGTGCACGGGAGTACGCTGATATTAATGAACGATGATGATGAATCAAATTATTACATACGAGTACTCTACTCATTCACGTATGAACTTATCAAATAGATTATAGGAGTATTTATAATACATTGTACAGTGAAACAACTTCCTAACGAGAACATAACGTTAACCTTTATTCATGAAAACCGGAATAGCTAGGTGCAGCAAGGTAATGCAAACATTTCACTCTAAAATTACATAGCACATTAAAACAACGACACGGTGTTTCCAACAATGCATTTTGTTTTCCGTTTTTCTAATGGCCCGCTCGGTCTATTACCTCAGCGAATATATCACCTTGTTGTCAGGCACGTACTGCCCATTACACAATTGTAAAGTTACTGTCATATTGGACACTGTTGTTATTATTATAACATCACGCCACGTGCCTTACGAAGTAGCGCAGAGGGCGCGGATTAACTGACTAGAATGAACTATAGTGAGTATTATAAGTGTTTATATCGTAATCAATGATGACCGAACGACACCAATTAGGAATAGCAGACAAATAGAAATTTGATTATGATTTAGTATTTATGTATGTATGTATGTATGTACATAGTATGTAGTAGTTCGACATAGTTAAAGTAGTAAATAATAAGTAATAATAATAATAATAATATTTAATACATAGTTCCTCTTGCCCATGGAGACTGCTTTATATCCGATTTCGTTGATGTGCTCTCATGTGACTTACGTACATATACAGTCAATCTTCTTCTTGAAGAATCTCGCACACTGCGGACATGTGAGCTCACTGTTATCATAATACTTTTTATCATTATATTTCAGGTACGGATAGTTTCTGATAAGAAGTCTTCGAAAAGCAACGTGACGTGGCTTTCGAATACACGAGACATAAATAGCAATTAAAATAGCTTATATTATATCGTATGAGTTGGCTATATTTGAATTCGGTGTAATATTTTTGTTAAATTCACATATTTATATTTATATACGTCGGATCCTTTGCGGGTTAGGCAGAGAGCGCCAATTGCAACATATCTTCATCTATTCCATAACTGTAATGCTTATTTTACGTTTATTAAATATTTTCCACTTATTATACAACAGTCTCACTGTAATTTGCCAATTTTATTTCCTTCGTCATTCCTTTAAAGTATACTTACTTTACGCTTTTCAACACCTTGGAACGATATATTACCTAGATGTCAGCCGTCGCGCTAATTTAGAAACGTGGCAAGACTAAGTGAACATAAAATGTAATTTTCTCGCAATTACACTAAAAGCTGTAGAACTAAATATAAGTAGTTTCAACATTATGCATGGAGTTACTGACAACACACGTACATTTCTTATATTATACAGTAATTGTTTGCTAAGATCATTACATTTTTTATAATTTTTATATCGTTATTCTTAAAAATCGCCACGTCATTTTATTATTATCACTGAGTTCTCTTAATTCAAAATTTGTAACAAAATTAATGTGATTATAACACAAAGCCAATGATGATATTTCAGAATATGAAACTTAGAACACTGTTACGAAACACGAGTAAAACAATAATATTCAATACTTATTAGTTCAAAAAAGTACAAACACTAGATAAAAATTTAACGATCTAATGTTAAATTTTTATTTAGGTAATTAGTGTTATCTAAGGTTCCTATTGCTTATTCGAGTGATAAAAGTTAGGTTCAATGTTAAAATAATAGTAATATGTTATATATTTTTGCATAGAATTCTAACCCATTAGTATTATCTGTTTGTTATCCTTGGCTAATTATTTTTTATTATTTGTAAGACTGAAACGTAACCATTGTACGAAAATTCAAATAACGAATCTTGTCACATGCATATTAAAAGTTGAATTGTCAGTTAAATAAATCTCGGTAAACCATATCAAAATAACATAACAAAAGGAGCGAGTCGAGTCCGCAACTGTCAAAGTTTTTAAATTTTCAAATATTTAAGACGTCGCCATTTCCCTTTTGCAAAATTATTTCTAATCTTCGCTCCAACTTTACCACATTCATTTTACATTTTAATAATACTTAGCCACTTTACTCTCCCGGTTTTTATCTTCTTTACAGAAAAAAAAACAATTACTTTGAATCATCGCTAAAGTATTTCTACGTATATCTTAAGTAAACGTTTATATCATATATTATGTATTCTCGTATTGTTTTATCCAAATGGGCTTATCTACTTACTTATTCAGCTTAGTAATGTTTTGCCGAGCTTATTATAAATTAAATCATAAAAATACGTTCCACGTTCGACTCGATCCACATATTGTTTTACGATTTAAATATTATTATAATACTGAAATATTCCCTTTAGATATTGTTATGGAGGTAAGTAGAAACTCGGGTAAGGAAAATAATAGATATATTTGTCCTTATTGAGATACTATAAAATTTATAAGATTCTTAGTATAATAACAATATTTTTAATATTATCAGCTATATTATTACTGTAATAAGGTTTTGTTTCTCAAACCACGGTTAGTGCAGGTCAAACTGAACAAAACACTATATTGCTAAATAAACCATTTTTCATTTTCGGAAAAGACAGGTAAGTTAACGAAATAAGGAAATCAGAAAATGTGATGTGACCAGCATAATCAGATTTAGATAAGTGTCAGTTATTTAGATAAGTGTCAGTTATTCAGATAAGTGTCTGTTTTTGAGATAAGTGTCAGTTCTTTAGATAAGTGTCAGTTATTCAGAAAAGTGTCAGTAATTGAGATAAGTGTCAGTTATGTAGATAAGTGTCAGTCATTTAGATAAGTTAGTTCTGATATGTTTTCTTCTCCAAAGTTAATGTACGTCGTACATTTTAAAGTTCAACACTTCAATTCTTCCAACATTTCATCGTAACTGACAAACATGAAAATCATTACTTAACGAGTTCCTTTAACGCTCAAATATTTATACATAATATCCATTAATGATCGCCGATACAGAGCATGAACAAGTACATTGAACAGAAGCGCGACCACGTCATGTTCATAGTCTATAAATACACCTAGCCTTTTGTTTCAGTTGGTGGTTGATGTGATTAAATGAAAAAGAATTACTAAACTAGCATATGTGACACGACACGCTATCGTTTATGTATAATGGTGTATATCATTATTAATTTGATGGGCGCTAAGTATAATGAGATATAATTGAATTGTAAAGCGATTGGGAAACGATTTTAATGGACAAATATTTTAACCGGAAATTGTTTAACATACGATTACCAGCAAAGCTGCAACGGACAATTAAAATAAACAATTATTTATTAACAGATACAGAATAACATAACATTACGCCTATATTATTTCTCTGAAAGGGTTGACAAAGTAGTGTAACATTAGTTCTAACTTCCATTGTAGCAATTCTTAAAGAGCTTGCGATAATGAACTTAATATACATAAGTAGATACATATTTATCAACATCATCATCAACAGCCTGCCAGACCCGCATCATCACGCCCCTTCCTCGGCTAGCCGCATCCAACGCAGTCTGCAGATCGACATCTCATCAACCCGATTAACGACTTTAAATGAATATCTTTAAATGAATATAAAGCGTACATCGATAAAACGCGAACCCGTGTTTCAACTTCATACCTTATATTTAGTTTTTAACAAGTTAAAAGACAATTACGGCGGCGAGTATCGAATAAAAGTCGGAAGGATCGAGATATAAAGTTGTTTGCAGCAGCTGTCGCCGCGCGGACAGTTGTAACGGTAATGCGATTCAACGGTTATGGCGCCGCGCTCCGTGGAGAATGTTCGCAATAATGAAACCCTTAGCGATTCTGCGCTCGAAATTAGCCCAATACGCGTATGTTTAATACTACGTACGCAGGTGCGGGGAGATATTAAACGGCAGTACTAACGAGGCTAATAGGATTTCGTTTCTGGAAAATTCTATGCTTTTTTACAAAGGAGCCGTGCAGTATGCTAAATAAATTGTTACTAAGCATGGGTATTAGGTAATTAGTAATGAAAATCTTTTTTATAAGCTAGGTGTTTGGTCATGTAGTATGTATATGTGATATTTTTAAGTAATCATTTTAACGGCACCCCAAATCGCTTACGGGGTTAGCGAAGAACAACGAGTTCCTGTCTCGATTCTTACCTACCTGACTTGCTCCTTCTACTTTAAGTTTCTCACCTATTTTGACAAACGAATTATAAATTATAAACAAAATGAATACAATTTTTGTAGCTCTTAATAAAAATGGATGATTTAAACTAGATGTCTCCCTTGAGAGGAAATAGGGTAACACCGTAAGTTTCTCAGATTTGTTTTGTATTTTGTGTCTCCGAATATTCAAAAGAAAAATGTTTGTCGCCTCCTACAGGATTCTCTACAAATTGATTTAGCCATTTTGTCAGTATTAGGTGGTAGTCATATCACGGAGTTTTATTTCCGGAAATAAAATATCCGCTTGCCATTACACTTTTTTAATAGGTATTTATTTGTTTCACTTAATATCTGTGAATTGACTAGTTCAAAATTAACAGATTTTAAACATCTTATAGCTTAAGATCTCTACTTCTGAAAATGTATTGATTGATATCTTAGACAAATATTTTGAGTTTCAGGTGACATCACTTTAAAAACTAAACCTATAAAACTAAGAAAATATTTAGTAATATAAGAACAACTGAATATTAGTAGCGCGCGAACCAGATATAGGCCGGTGTAGAACATATACTAGCACCTCGAGAGGTATCGGGGGTAAACGCCGAGCAACGTTCTCTTCAACAAATTGAAAAGCAATGAACCGCGGAATTCAATTTCATATTGAAAGCCATTCATCTTTGCCGCTTCTTCGGGACCGTCTGTAAGCGTTACATCTCGACTTTGCCTCTCCGCTTCATCTTTTATAAAGTTCACCTCGAGGCGCCGAGAAGGTTGGCAGACACCTACAACACTTAGGTGAAGAATCGAAAAAGTTTTAAATGAGAAAATTCTCCTAGAATATTTATCATTTGCTATGAAACGTCATAATAACTGAGCGCTGTGTGCCTTTTCAATTCTGTTCGTGTCTGCTGTTATCACTGACAGCTTTAATCTCTATTTTTTATTCAATTTAGTTTTGATTTGAATTATTTTCGTTGATGCCAATATTAAAATCCGTTTATTGAGTGTACGATCACTTTAAGAGACCGTAATACATATTTTTTTAAATTTACCATTCATCATATAAAGCGCTTGTAGAGCTGACCCGGCGACAATCGTAGACGATTTACAAAATTAACCAACGTGTTGTACCAGTGGCTTACAGTTAGGTGATCACTCATAAGAATGATGTTGTTATAGATTAAATAAAATTGAAATTATCAATGAAATGTTATGATTATAGTGTAAAATCATAATTTATAATTATTATGAGTTTTTGAAACTCATAAATTCAATAAAAGTTAAAAAAAATACCAAAAATTAACAATATCATTTGATATGAATAGGAAAGAAATCTGCATTCTTTAAAAGGTGTATACTTACATATATATTATAATGACAATAACAACCTATAAAGCAAAGTTTTGCCTTGGTAGCTATAGGTACGATTAGAATAGGTTTAGTAGCAGTAAAGAAACTACATAGTAGGACTAAACAAAGTCCCAGGCGGTCTTAGATTACTTGGAAGTGAAGCGATAAAAACGGTGCCTCGGCTGTCTTCTGCTAAAACAGCTGAAGACTGTAGCTATTACATGTGCCAAATGGAAATGTCGTCAAGCCCTACTCCCTAACGAAAGCTTACAGGATTACGTCATGATCATCATCATATACAAGCTTACGATCGGTCATTGATGTACAATAGTTGCAGCATTACCAAGAAATGGAACAGATTGAGGGCTGATTCCACTACGTTAGTGTAATAACTACATATATATACTATGACAATATATATGTAAATATATGCATGTATATATATATAGCAAGGCCTCAAGGTTCATCGATCTGTAGAACTTAAGCTATAGTTTTAAAAGAGTGATAATATTTAGTTGTAACCTGAAGCCCGCGGCAACATAATATAACAACTGAAAGTATCGCAGAAACGTTTTATTGTAGCGAGTTTATTGCTGGGTGTCTGTGTTTGTCGCGCTGAAGAAGAAATTTAGTTCGAGAGTTACGGTTAGTTCCGAACTTGGAGTTGAGGAAATATCTTTATTTTCTTTCACATAATACATGCAAGCAGTTTATAACACAGGCGCGCAGGCCATGATACATGACGTAACATCACGAAAGTAATCCCCGAAGAGGTAGGCAGAGGAGTGTACTAAGTACATTCCCACGTTCCACCAGTTACGTTTATATCCCATGGAATAGATGGTGAGAAATGTTATGATATATTTTACTCACAAGACTGTTTGACTCCGTCTATACTTCATTATATTAAATGTCATGTTTGTAAGATAAACCATTGTTTTTTGTAAAATTGACTACAGGATACATTACCACTTATTGAGAGCGTTAAACTGACTGTGTTTAGGGAAACATACGCAACATAGACAGTTTATATAGGGAATATTTTATATTTTTTCTGTAAATGTATTTTTATATACATATAACCTCAACAAATATATAATTCGAGAACACGAGTCCCTCCGAGAATGAGGCTTAAGAATTCAATCATACAAACGAATTCTCAGAACATACATAACATGGATTAAATTCCTATCAGCCTGTGCAAACATCTTGTAGGCGCAGACGAAATGTGGGCAGGTAGCTCAAATTATTGATGTCTGTACTCACTTAGTGCACTCGCAAAGCGTTCCTACGTGTCTGTGGCTACGTGGCAGGCTCTGGGAGCCTGCTGAGTAAACACAACAGCTGTTAGAAACAGACACGTAGTCTGAGCGCGGAAAGGTATTAGGAGAATTAAAACGATATTGATTATGTACAACAATTTATATACCCACATAAGTGCTTTAGTGTGTTTTGTTTACGTGTTTTTATACCTTATTGTATTTTAAAAAGAAACAGTAACTACATAGTTTTTAAAGTACAATTTATCATGCTACCTATAAGTTTTAATCTTCACCTTTCTTTGACGATTGTTACGAATGAAAACAGAACATAAGACAAAACCTACCTAAGACAAACCTACCTATACCTGCTAAGACCTACCTAGATCTCCTACTACCTACCAACACCTTTTCTACCTACGCACTACCCAATCATGAATATGCGATCTATCTGCGGGGTACCTCGTGCACTTTTGTGTCTTTTTAATTTCCTTTATGTGCTCACAATTGCCTTCATAACGGTATCGTACCTTTCATTAAGAGTCATTTGAGCCCGTGAATGGTGGTCTCGACTCATAATGGGTGGAAACGTTAGACGTTATGTCCTTAAGCCTTTGTGTACACTTACGCCTTTCAGAGGTACGTTTCAGGGGTCATTCTTGCCCCTGTAGTTTCTATGGTACTTTATTAATAAGCACCCCCTTGCCGCACAATAAATATTAGCGCAGGGAGAGTGTTTGCCACTCAAGCTCAGTGTGTACGTTGCTTAATTAATATAGACGGAAAATGAATTGCCAGGCACGTGATTAAAAGTTGCGCAAATAAATTATTATTTAGTTTTATTAAACAGGTATAAAAATACGACATTTTAGATTCAAATCGTTTGCGTTTTTAACAGTATGCTTTGAACTCTCAATGTAGATCGATTATACCCAATGCTTATTACCGGTTACATTCGGATTTCATACAACTATGGTGATGATTTGACACCGAAAAAATGTATGTAACAT
>DWME01007472.1:0-12596 GCA_018244795.1 Parelbella ahira ahira
GGGTGCTATTAGATTTTTCTAATTTAGAATTTCTAGTACTGACTCGGAGTCTGGATCCCGGTGAAGCTGGAGCCCGGTGTATGGCATTAGGCTCACCACCTATTCCATGGGACTTAAACATAACTGGTGAAACGTGGTACTACACTACTGCCTACCCCTTCGAGGATTACAGACATGATGTAATGTTTGTTACAGCCTTTACAAATGCCCTTTTAATTTTCCTTAGAAATATCTACCATTTTTTATTTTGCGAAAACATGAAAATCGACGAGCAATCCAAGGTGTACAAGCTTGAGGGTCCGAAAATAGGGTACTGGCACTTATTAACGTCCGGTGACGGGTTAAGTGTGGTATTAGGTAATGTGGGTCAAATGTGCTGGACTAACCACAACGCTCGCGCCGGCTCGATGTCAATGATCCATATCTCGTGACCCGGCCTTAGTACGCAGTCTAAAAACAGTATTTGAATTTTTTGATTACGGTTTCAACGGACTTATTGATTGATGTTTAAGTGACGTAACATCGTGTATGACTTTGCTTGTATTGAAAATTTCTCGATTTAAAATATAAATATTTTAAAACGGAATTGTTTTAATATTCTGATATAATTACGCCATATTTGAGGAACGGCTTTGCTATTAAAATCAGGATAAAACACATGTTTATATTTATTTATTCGTGCATATAAATATACAATTAAATCTTTTTAATAATCTTTTGCATAAGATTTTGTATAACATAAAGAATTATGTGGCTGTTATTGAAGTGCTGTGAGGGTGTTACAGAATTAATTTACTTATTTACTATTTAATATATTAATTTACTTATTTAATAATACCTAGTGTTTTTACTTAACTAACAATTAAAACTACAACTATAACGCCCTTACAAAGACCTTCCCACCAATGACCAGACCAGTCCCTACATCCGCGCTAAAATCTTGATTCGCACTAAAGTTCAATAAAATAAACGGGCAAATGAATGAGGTCATTGGTACACGGGGGATATGTGTATTAGTTGAAGAAACTTCGTGTTATGAAAAGAATTTCTTGCTGACTTTTGGCTGAATGTAACTACAGAATAACTTAAACATTCTTAAACTTCTGAAGCACTAATTTCTGTTTCCTCTGACCTGTGTATGGCAATAGGCTCACCACCTATTCCATGGGATGTAAACGTAACTGGTGAAACGTGGGGGTCTACCACACTCCTCTGCCTACCCCTTTGGGGATTAAAGGAGTGATGTTACTTTTATGTTTATTTTAGAAATATGAAACATGTTCTATCATAAGCTTACAAACCTGTGTTGATTTGTGGTAATCGATATATTACAAAAAAACGTAACGGCATTTTCAACTATGTAGTAACAAAAACGAACAAATCTTTGTGAGTGTCTTAAAAATGCTCGTAAATAATATATTTGCATGTATAAAACGCTATACTTAACCTAAAAAAAGGCGGGAAATTTTTCAAAAATGTTCAACAAGTATTCTACCAACAGTATTTTATCGCTTGGAAATATTTTCTCGTTCAAAAACAAATTTGTTTAACACGTACTTTTTTAAAATAACGGTCTTTCCCGACATGGACAACATGGACATTTAGGTAGGTAACATTTAAAACCAATAAATTAATTGTAAGAGCATTTTTAAACACAAGGTTTTATTTACACGTTATGAAAAGAACGAAATAAACGTAGAAAGAAACTATGTCGATTAGTTTACACAATTTGTATGTTATACAATATACATAAAATAACGATAATTTTTCGTAAACTTTTCTTTGTTACTATTAACGGGGAATTAAGAATTCTGCCAAGCCGGTTTACATGTATGAGGAGAGTGACACATACAGAAAAAGAACATTAGGTCTCTGCCCTTATGGGACATGGTATGACGATATAATAATGATAATAATAACTTTCCATTACCCCCATTTTGAAAATTAATATACTTTGGATTAGATCAATTGTAAAACTCAACATACATTTGAAGATACACAATCAATGAATTGTAAAATATAACTTAAGGTTAGGGACATCGAATTTTACATACGCTTTTTTTACTATTCAATGTTTCGTGGGTATTTATACCTAGACATGAATATATAGGTATGTACCGGCTTACATAGGTACGATTTTCGGGATGGCACGACTAGTTTAGCTACGCTCACCTGTTAAGTTTCTTTTTTTTTAAACACAAAATTTATTTTTCACGAAAACAAACTTAACCTTTATTCTCGGACCGCCTCGGCGGCGCGGCCGCAGGTGTCGCCGCAACGTTCGCGAGTAGCGCGCACGCGCATATCAAGAAAGTAGCGCGCACGTACGACATGCGTGCGTCTTTGCTGGCAACTGCACGATGTGGTGGCACCAAGTTATATTATGTCCACTTATCAGTTGATACTCGCAGTAAAAGTGTTGCGTGAGGAAATGGAGTTAGTGTCACAACATAAATATGTGCATATTTTCATGCTATGGCCCTTAGCGGCGGGCAGAAAGAGAACATGGAGTGTCATATAGCCTTGCACGCCTGCCGTGCTGGTTTCACATAACTATTAGGTATCATAACTTTCCTCAAATAGGATATTTCTTATATGGAAATTTCAAAGCAATGTTTTGTGTGTAAGTACTTATATGATATTATACGTCTTTAAAAATACTGTCAAATAGTAGGTACCTACTGGCCCTAGCCACATTCGTGTAATTGTTTTTAAAAATTGAGATTACTCAATTTGACTGCCTCATTGGTCGAGTGGTTGCGTGCGCGATTGCCGATCGGGAGGTCCAGGGTAAAAATCTCGGGTCGGGTACCTACTATTGGATTTTTCTAATTTAAAATTTCTAGTAGTGATTCGAAGTCTGGTTTGTATCCGGTGTATGGCATTAGGCGCACCACCTCCACCCACCACCACCACCAAACTTCTAATATTGACGATTTTATTTTTTCATCTAAGTTATTAATTAATTATCATCTTAATTAATTTTTATTTACATCTAATCTTTACTGCCTACATTTAAAAAAAAACCAAAAATTAATTATCAATCAAAGTTGTCAAACACGCCATTTTGTTAGGAACGAAATAAAATTATCAGTGTAAATTATGTGAAATAATGAAGTTGCAGAGTGTTAAGTTCAATAAAACTAATAAAAAGAAGGATAGTCCGTCAAGTTTGATAACACGAATAAAGAGGTTAACAGAGGAAAATCACAAATTTCGAGACGAACTTTTTGACACAACTGAAAAGCAGCACCAAGAAATGACAAGAGCGATTGAACTACACGAGAAATACATAAAATTAATCACACAATTACATAAAGCTAAACAGGAAGCCTGTACACTGCGAGAATTAATCGATAATCGTACTTTGCTTCGTGACACAAATTAGAATGCGTTGTATTTACAATTACACATTAAAAGCCTTAGAATTAGATAACGAAATGCTAAGGTATCAGATTATTTTGTCCAAAACGAAACGTGCGGAAGCCAGTGCTATTGCGAAATGTTTGGCAGAATTGAATTATTACTTGGAAAATAATCTTGAAGAAGTCAACAAGGAACTGGTTAACTTGAAAAGGACAGTGGAGTAATTAGCTACTAAATGTTTGCATTTTTGTATACAAAGTACCTATGTTATGTGCATTAGTTATTCGTTGTAATTTAAAAAAAAACCTTAATTGTTTTGTAAAACCTATGCCATAATAGTGTAGATTTACTCTTATTAATTGTAAACTTGTAACAGATTGGCGAAATATAAAACGAGAGTAAAGGTCAAAGTTAAAAATAGAATGAATTTGAAAATGAATAATTTCTGTTATTTATAATTTCTATTATTATGGCTGCCTCGTTGGTCCAAGCGGTTGCAAACGCGACTGCCGATCGAGACGTCCTGGGTTCAAATCCCGGTTCGAGTGCTACCGGATTTTTCTAATTTAGAATTTCTAGTAGTGACTCGTAGTCTCCATCAGTGCCCGGTGTATGGCAATAGGCTCACCACCTACTCCATGGCACTTAAACGTAACTGGTGAAACGTGGGGGTGTACTTCGGGGATTACAGGCGTGATGTTACGCTATATTATTAAAATGAAATTCAAAATAGTGGTATTTACGACCAACATCGAAAAAACAAAAAGCTTAACATGGATAAACTTAATTTTTTAGATGTTGATGTACACACCCATGAATTATACATAATTAGCAGCAAAACAAAATTCTACTCCAACAGTATCTAAGCTATATGGAAGATGCATTAGAGTCCTTGTATTGTATGAAAACAGTTTTTTCCTTAACCTTATTTTTATTATTCCACTGTTGGAACACAGGTTTCCTCAGAGTTAAGGCCATAGTCTGTCATGCTGGCCAAATGCGGGTTGGCAAACTTCACACGCCTTAGATTTTTTGGAGATTTCACGATGTTTTCCTTCTCCATTAGCAAGTTAGTGCGAGAACCTGAAGAAGCTATAGTGAGAGAGAGCCTGAATTCTTAATCACTAGGTTATCATTGCCAAACAGATATGGTTAATTTTTAATTTAGATATATCACTATAGTTTTGTCAATCTCACTACTTGTCTACTACTCTGAACCAAACGCCATCACTCGAAACGGGTAAAATAAAATACTGGGCGTGTGGTAAGTCATTTATTAACCCTTAACTCCTACTCCCTCATCATCTTCTCCTTTTGACGCGCGAGCTTTTTCTTGGAGAGCTTCTTCTTGGCGGGCGCGTCGTCGGTGGGCGCCGCGCGCGCCACCGCGTCCTCGCGCTCGCTGAGGCACACCTCGATGTGGCACGGCGACGACATGTACGGGTTGATGCGGCCGTGCGCGCGGTACGTGCGCCGGCGCAGACAGGGGGCGCGGTTCACCTGAAAATCGACAACGCTTGTACAATTTATTTAGGACATCATAACAAAATCCTGATTGATGTACACTTTAGTGCCAAAATGATTGAAAAAATATTTGAAAAAAGAATAAAACGATATTATAAGAGTATATCACTATTGTGCAAAAAAAGAATTGATATGGTCATAATAAATTAAAACCGATAATGATATCCATGTAAATGTTATTTTTATCAATCATTTTATATTAAGGCTGAACTAACTTATTAATGGACTGCACTGATGAATGGAATTAAATTAGGCAATTGAAGTGAAATTAAAAATCAAATTTCAACACTTGTATGATATTTGTTATCAAAGAAAAAATGCAAATTCCTTTGATATTTTACTATAATTATCACTAAACAATATTTGCCTATAGAAAACAATTTGAACAATTTATGTCCACTGTCAAGCAAATAGGCAATGAACTTAGCAAATTACTGTTTCAATGTAATCCGACATTTCATACTATGTCACAATCTTACTCTTTTAGGATTGTTACTACACAGACTGCCTCGATGGTCGAGTGGTTGCAAGCGCAACTGCCGATCGAGAGGTCTTGGGCCGCAAACCCCGGGTCAGGTACTACTGGATTTTTCTAATTTAGAATTTTTAGTAGTAACTCACTCTGGATTTGTGCCCAGAGTATGGCAATAGTCTCAGCACCGTGGGGCGTCTGGGACCATCTCCATGAGACGTAAACATAACTAGTGAAACACGGGAGAGTACTACACTCCTCTCCCTACCCCTTTGGGGATTATAGGCATGATGTTAAGTTATGTGTGTTATCTGGGCCTCTTTTTCTATGAACAGCAAATAGTGTACAATTTAATTTTAAGGATGCAAAGAACTGTATCTAGTTCTATTATTTTTATTAGATAATTAGGAATTGTCAATATTTTCATTTAAATCAGGCAAGTTATTGAATTGATTTATCAGCAATTACCACATCAGCCAGTGAATTTTGGTCTTTCTCAGCAAGTGGCAAGCAAATCTATGCTGGATATGCCTCACAGTGCCCAGATGACTGTTTAACACTTTTATCCAAGCTAAAAACTCTGTAATTATTTAACTGAAAATTTAACGACAGCGTAGTGGTAAAAAGTTTGAGACAAGATCTGCACACTTCAGAGTCCTATATAATGTTGAAATTCATGTGTATAAACTTCACCTATCCCAACTTGGCTAGTATAACAGACTAGGGTCTTAAATACTTCAATTAAGAGCATCTTAATTTATAAAATTAATTCATTTCATTAACATAAATATAAATAACTTCACTACTTAATAATTGCAGTAAATATTCCATAATGTATCATAAGCATTTACCATGTTCTGTGACCCAGCCTTTAAACACCAACAGGAAACTAAAGGATCAGTTTTTAAATGATGGCAAATAAGCCTAATGATAGAAAGTTCTAACCTTCGCCTATCAACAAGAAAATTCATCCTAACAAAACCAAGAGGAATGTCATAACATCAAGCTTGTAATCCTCACAGGGGTAGACAAGAGTCTAGTCCACTCCCATGTTTCACCAGTTACGCTCCATGTAATAGGTGATGAGCCTATTAACATGCACCAGGCACTGATCGAGATTCTGAGTCACTATTACAAATTCTAAATTAGAAAAATCCAATAATACCCAACCTGGGATATGAACCCAGGACCTGCCAATCGGCAGTCGGACTTGCAACCACTCAACCAACAAATCATTTATGAATGTCATTTTCTTTTACAATTTCAATTCATATTTTTGTACAATTGATGCACTTTGTGTGGCAATCAAGCTGGTAAATGACATGTATTCATTAAATTCAGAATATATGAAAGACCACCTTTATGCTTTTAAAGAATTATTCTTTAGTCAAAATGCACAAATTCATCTACAGTGGAAACTCTATTATCTAGTGCACAGTTACACCTATTCACCATCAACCAGATTGCCAACTGCAATTAAATAACTTTAACATCGATTTTTATTATATTTTCAATTTATTTTTATTGTTTTTAATAATTACATAATTTTATTTAATGTAGAAATAGGCTCACATTTGGCAGCAATCCCACCTGATGGAAAGCAAGATACTGCCTAGGATGTAGCACTTTCATAAAGTGCACATGCTATAATATGTATGTACAAAGACTAATTTTATTAATATATTAGATTATCTGAATTTTCATTTATCCCAATGCCTAGAGACAACAATTTGTCTGATTGATTAACTTTGTAAATGTCTAATGACAAATAAAACCTTCTTTATAACCACTGTTTAGAGCTTATGTTATTACTAGAAACTTAGTACTGTTTTCCACTATGTAGACAAACACATATTCTATAAGAGAATTATGTCTGACATGTGTGAAGGGCACTATTTTTAAGATTAAGAAAGCATACCTGAATATGATCAATGACCAGCCTGTCAACATCCAGGCCTTTGTAGTCAGCATTTGACTCTGCGTTTCTTAACAGTTGCAGAAGGAACTCCGCGGATTTCTTCGGCCAGCGACCCTGTGTCGTGCCGAATTGTTTGGCCTGAGCACAACGGCCAACACCACCGTTGAATCGCCTGAATGGAATGCACTCCTTTTGGTCAACCACGTTCTTCAGGTAACGGACGGCGCGGCGGAGGGGTAACTTCCTAATGGCCATTGCTGTTTCATATGTGTTCTGAAATTGGTAACATAATAATACTGAATGAAATAATGATGAATTACTTCATATTCATTTATAATTATGAAGGAATATTATGTCAAATCACAAATTATGGAATAGTTTGATACTTGATTTTTGCTGTCATTGGCACATTAGTTTCCCCATTGTTAAATTGTATACTTATTCCACTTTACATGATTTACATAGTGCATTTAGATTTTACCTATGAGTTAAAAGTCGAAAGAACAATATCGGAAAGAAAATCTTTCGATAATAAACAAACCATGTGGAATGAAGTAAATAAATACATACCTTAAAATGAACACGCAAGTTTGAGCCGCGGGCCTTGCATGATTTAGCTGGATTGTCAGGCTCACGAGAATAACGTCCCATTTTGTTACTGAAACACAGAGCGGCTCATCACGATCGGGATAAACGGTGTAAGGTTAACATTTTAAAACTGAAAAGTATTCCCTACAGTACTGAAATAAACACGTATTTTGAAAGTCTGATCTATAATCACAAATATAACACTTGCTTCATACCTAAATTTTTACACTTGTTATGATTAAAAAAGATTTCAAGAACACGAAACCAACCTCTCGTCTTATAATTTAACAGGAAAAGACATAGACAAGAATATCTGACAGATACAAACGATGACATGCCGATATAGTGTTACCAAGTTCTTATCTATACATAGAGTAAAACGGAATTAAATTATTAAAGAGCTGTAGTATTATTACATTACAAGTAATGCTGCACATAATATATAACGTGCAAAAAGTTGACGCCTAATTATTTTTGTAATATACTTAATTGTACCTATTGTTAATGTGACTTTGTGTTGCTGACTGAAATTATATGACTGTCAAATTCTAAAGTATAAAAATTATTGAAAGAGTGATAGGTGGTTAAAATAACTACTTTATATTGTTTTATAGCAGTTCCAATATCATATCCGCATATTTACATATTTATTAACCTATTGAAATAACCGAAGTTGACCGAATTTTTATTCAGTATACCACTGAATAGTTCATGAACAAATTTTATGTTGCAGTTACGTATTACGCATGTTTTGGTCATCCTCATCTGTCAGCTGTCAAACTACCAGTAAACAGCAGCGTTCTCAAGTTTACGTCTTTTTAGGCAGATCTACGTATTTTAAGCCTTTCCTGCAAACCTATGTACTTTAGTCCCAGAATCTACGTATTTACTATCAAAATTGTTGACGCGAATTAGTTTTGGATTCATATCCCACGTTTCACCAGTTACGTAAAGTCCCATGGAACAGGTTGAGACTATTGCCATACACCAGGCACAATTCCAGACTCCGAGTCACTACTAGAAATTCTACATTAGGAAAATCCAATAGCACCCCACCCGGGATTTGAACCCAGGACCTTCCATTCGGCAGTCGCATTTGCAACCAGTTAGTAAATATATGTTATAAAATATTGTGTGTAAGGGTAGTGTCTTTTACACACTTTCCTAAAAAGTCAGTTATTTAAATAACCAGTTTAATGTTATAGAGAATAAGATTGGATAATGTTCTGATAAAACAATAAACATAACTGATTATAGACTTGTAAATATTTATCCTTTCACTATGGAGCAGTTCAGATTATTATTAAAAGGTCATATAGGTACAGATATACATTACAACTTGTGTCAACAAAAACACTCAGTGGGAGTTCAAAGGATGTTCATCATAGTAAAACAGGGGTGCATGAAAGGAGCCTCCCCGAGCGATGTACCCACTGAGATTGTACGTCTGGCGCACCCCGGGGAACGATCAGCGAATCCCAATGCTGATCGGCTAATCCTTTCAACACGATGACAAACCTGTGTTTGTCATCTACACGCTAAGAAGAAGATAGTAAAACAACACAATACTGGTTGAGTATTTAATTATGTGCAACTAAGAAAGTAACATACTATACTCTACATATTAGAATTACTATTACTGATCAAAGTCAATTATTTTACAATACACTAATTACTTTTTACTAACATACATTGATATGTTTCAAATATGCTACTATTTTTATGCGTTTCATACAGCACAAAACTCTAAAATGAGGTATACAATCGCTAAAAGTCTAATACCTATTAGGATATTAAGAAATAAATATTTTTTTTGTCTGAACAAAATTATATATTTACAATACATAGCCATTAATTTTGGTACCTTAAGCTTAAATATAATATATAACAAAATTCATTTCTAGAAAATACAAATTTTATAGAATTTACTGTAACAAATACTATATGGCACAACATATTTAGCATTTTTACACTTTGGGTAACATCTAAGAAAGCACTTTCTTATTGTGTACAATTATATGTAACAGCATGCCTGTAATTCCTAAAGAGGTAGGCAAATGAATCCCACATGTCACTTAGTTACGTTTACACATTACATGGAATAGGCGGTGAACCTATTACCATACACCGATGACATTCTGATTCCGAGTTATTACTAGAAATTTTGACTAGGAAGGAATTCTAAATTTTAAAAATCCAATAATGCCTGACCCGAAATTTGAACACAGGACCTCTCATTCAGCAGCACTTGCAACCATTCAACCAACTAAGCAGTCACAGTGTAATGTACAATTATCATTAAAAGAAATTGTATTTATTGCTGTTAATTATTAACTTACAGTTAAAGCACGATGGTAACGTAATCATTGAATTCGAAAGAATCTATTTTACATCTACATACATACATTTAAAATCCTAAATGAATTAAATTCATTACAATTAATTCCATAAAACATTCTAATAATTAAAAATTTTATTAAATATTACATATGTCACGAGGGGACTAGATTTCACAATAAAATGATAATGAAAAATACTGAAGTTAATGAATACGCCATAGCTGGTGACTAGAGAGTATTACAGATTGGATAATATGTATATTCGTTCTAAGGTGCAATAGATTACATTACAGATATTATTTTGTCAATATTAAAAGCTAATGCGGCGCTGGACCCGGCGTAGGTAAAAGCGGCAAAGGGACAACGCAGGCGGCACACCCATCTCTTTCTGTAAAAAGGAAATTGTAATGTGCGTTATTATTGAAGTTTATGCAATTTTATTGGATTTTTACAGTGTTATTGAATTATAATGTTTTAGTTCTTTATTGTTTTTTTAATGAATGTTAACTTAGTTTTAAAATTGAGTTTGCATTATAGACGTCTATCAAAAATTTAAATTTTACGACGATGTACTTTACGATCTTTGATAATAGGTGGTAATAATTTATAGCGTCAGATTATGTTTTGACTAAGGTAAAATATCAATAGATAAAATTTGGTAATTATCTAATTTTTATAAATTTAGTTGACCGAATGACTATCAAATCAATGCTTTTAATAAAATTGATTGTAGAAATGTGACAAGCGTACCTACATATTTTAATAACAATTAATAACTAACAATTACAACGTGGATGTTATTTTGCTATAAATCGGAAAGGTGGGATAAATATCAATCTGTCACCAAATTCTCTAATTTGCGTGACATGTTATTGACATTCGTTGCTAGAAGGCGTTATTATTGTCGCTCGCTGTAATCCTCGTACAATGGCGCGTGATCGTTAGATACGGCGCCAATTAGGACAGCTGGCTTTTAATAATTGTGGTCATATCGAAAAGTTTATTAGAGAGTATATTTAAAAGTTTTTTTTTTATCGAGCTCAGTGGCGTGCCATTAGAGAGGCCTATGTCCAGCAGTGGACGGGAGTAGGCTGATAATGATGATGATGATGATGATCGAAAAGTTTATTAGAGAGCTCTTTAACTTGTACCTGTGTTTAATTTCAGTCTTACTAAAATAAAATAGTACGCTGAAAAACTTAGTTTTCTGAATGAATATATCATTGTGGAGGAGTTTGTGCGACATGAAACGACTGTAGCCCCATTATGATTTCTATATATAAGTTTGCTACAAATAATTGAATCATGCTTAGCTAGTTTAGTTCATATATGTTTTTTGGAATAACTCGATTCGTTTCAGGCGGATCTGAAGTCCTTCACAAGTTCCCACCCATTACAGCCAGCTGATCACAGCGTAAGTCTGATCCCATGGGGATCAGACTTACGCTCACAAAAAAAAAATATTCAGTGATATGATTAAAACAGACAGAAATAAGATGATTAAAAATTCCGGTAATAGAACAATTCGTGTTATGAATATATTGTGTGGATAAATTAAAACCATATATTCTCTATGACTCCTCCAGACAGTATGATAAACAGTAAATCCGGCTTTTAAAAAATATAAGTAATATTTTCAATATTTTTTTTTTACCACGGTCATGCAAGTAGTGTATAGGTGGGCGTAGATCAGGGAGGCGCCAAGGCTCCCGGGTATCTTCATCACGTTCGATCTTCGGCACCAGACTGCTCCAGCAGTCTTCGCGGGAAGGTACAACGCTGCGGCATGGCCAATTGCACGGCTGGAAAGAAACAAAATGATGTTGAAATATAACTAGGCTTGTTTTGCGCGAAACAACCGACAACATATTATCCATTATATATACATACAAAGGACTCGTTATACATATTGAAAGGTTTAAAACATATAATTTAAATTTACCCTAAAATATAATGCAGTTGCATCTTATGCACACCAGCCTCACTATACTCATGAAGCTTTAGATTTTAAAGTAAAATTCCCAAACGGTCATATAAACTACATATGTAGGTATATAGGTAGATACTTAGTATGAGCACTATCTAGTATATGGAAAATAAAACGGGTAAAAGAAGAGAGAAGCAGAGTTTAATAGCAATGAATTGGTCTAGTAATAATCATAAGAAGTTTAATATGAGACTAAGTTATTTATGAACTCTCTATTATATATCTCATTAGGTACATCAGTACTGCCTACATTCATATGTAAATTCGTAACAT
Organism: Parelbella ahira ahira; assembly: GCA_018244795.1. Lineage (NCBI taxonomy): Eukaryota > Metazoa > Arthropoda > Insecta > Lepidoptera > Hesperiidae > Parelbella > Parelbella ahira. Next base: position 12,468 of record DWME01007472.1, read on the forward strand.
GTCCAATAAATCAGGCTGTTCTGAAAATACACACAAATCAAAATACTTATATGCACTAGTAGACCAGGGTCGATAATTTTTAAAACCAATTAAAATCGCAGTAGGATGAAACCCATTAGAAAAGGAGGG
>DWME01007473.1:0-12596 GCA_018244795.1 Parelbella ahira ahira
GCGTGCGTGCGTGCGTGCGTGCGTGCGTGCGTGCGTGCGTGCGTGCGTGCGTGCGTGCGTGCGTGCGTGCGTGCGTAAAGTATATCTAGTATATCATATTGACAACGGCCACCCGCAGTCCCACAAGAGTGCATGGAGTATAATATAATTAAAATTTTCAGGAAATATGCCCCAAAAAACGTTTGATTTCAAACAGGACAAAAGAAAACTATTGCCCTTATCGTTACCGGATGACATAACTGTTGAACAAGCCCTAAATCGAGTTTTAAGACTTGTTAATGTTGCCAGTAAGCGATACTTGACTAATAAGGTAAGTTGTTTTGAATCTAATTTATTATGTGTTGTAATATGACGCTACCAATTTATATTTTTTTTTCCCTCTCTGCTTATCGTGACGTGGTGACAATATTGTAAGTTATGTTTCCATAATATGTGCCATATGTTTTTTATGTAAAGATTTTGGAACTTGTTTAAGAATAAACTTTATAACGATTATGATTATGTATGTACCGACCCAACTCATGTGAGTTACATATAATCATGTATATAAATACTCACGAAACATTTATAAGGATTATTTTTTTATTAATCCAATATTTATGTTAAATTAACAATAATGTGATAAGCTTGGAAGTAGCTATATTGTATTCACAGAAGTAACCGTTATTATAACATTACACACGTGTTTGGTTACAATTTTAGTTATATGTCTTAGGTGGATCGTTGCGTAACAGGCTTAGTGGCACAACAGCAGTGCGTAGGACCTCTTCACACGCCGCTGGCGGACTGCGCCATCATCGCCCTGTCGTACAACGACTTAGTCGGCGCCGCCACCTCTATTGGCACGCAGAACATTAAGGGGCTGGTGGACCCCGCCGCCGGTGCTAGGATGTCATTGGGAGAGGCTCTTACTAATTTGGTAAAGATATCCCTTTAACTGTTCTTTTTTTTGGAAGTGGTGTGTGTCCACGAACGATAAAAGAGTTTATGATATAGAATCATTTTTTGGTTCATATGTATTTTTTAATTTTTTTTATTCGTTTATTGATACAATGATTTTCCATTTATTTCTTTTAAACTGAGAATGTGGGATAAAATCAATGCAAAATTTAAGTTTCAACATTCAACATGCAACGTTTTTATTCGAGAGAGTACACATCTTATATCTTAAGGATCGGAAAATACTACATTTTTGAAGTGAAAGTAATTTGGCGGAATCGGACAGATGAAATCGGTTTTAATGATCATGATACGAGTATGTAAAAGTTAGAATGTGCGGGTAGGTTTTCGCGGGCATATCGCAGCTGGAGGACGTGAAGTGCTCGGGCAACTGGATGTGGAGCGGCAAGACGGGCGGCGCGGGCGCGGCGCTGGCGCGCGCGGCGGCCGCGCTGTGCGCCGCCATGCGCGCGCTAGGCGTGGCCGTGGACGGCGGGAAGGACTCGCTGTCCATGTGCGCCGGCGTGCGCGGCGACACCGGTGATCATTCTATATATTCCTGCCCTGTTTTTCATTAAAGATCGGGTTCAATGACGTGCTATTCAAGATGCCCATTTCCAGCAGTGGACAGGAGTAGACCGATGATGATGATGTAGGAGTGAGAGTTCTGGGGAGTAAGAGGAGGAGGAGAGCAGAGCAATGATTGATTATATTTAAAATAGAAGTAGCACATTTCAGTAAAGTCTATTTTCACATTTTAATTGTTTTACCACGTCGGTGTTAATAACGAAAGTATGTCGGAGCTCGAAATGTGGTACGTAACGCGTGCCGCTGGGCGCGGTGTGCGCAGTGCGCGCGCCGGGCACGCTGGTGGTGTCGGCGTACGCGCCGTGCGACGACGTGTCGCGCCGGCTGCAGCCCGCGCTGCTGCGCGCCGCCGCCGCGCTGCTGCACGTGTCCGCCGCGCCCGCACCGCTCGCCCGCTACCGGTACGACCATGTTCTGACTTGCCTATTCCTATTCCTTTCTGTTTTGGGTGTAAAAAAATATTTCTATTAAATATATTTGTATAACAAATGTATCAATCATTTGGTTATTACGGCGCGAGCTCTTTTGAGGCTCGCTTCAGGATGGTGGCATATAGGGATGTCGCAAATACTATGTTATTAAAAAACAAAATTTATCTCTGAAAATATTGACAAATATATGATGTTTTGGCAAATGTGTTATAAATGTTTATAATTTATATGTCTGTTATTTTCCTTTTTACGTAGAATGGGAGGTTCGGCTCTAGCTCAATGCTACAAGCAATTGGGTGACACTCCACCGGACCTAGACGACCCGGCTGTACTCAAAGCACTGTTCAAAACTACGCAGAAGTTATTAAAAGGTATGGAGAACATGTATCTTAAAAATATATATGGAAGTTGCATTATTTACTTCATATTAATAATTAAAACAACATAATGTTTTGAGAATACTAACAAATTGTTTTCAAGATACTACTGTCTAAATAAATATTTCAGAAGACAAATTGCTCTCTGGGCACGACATCAGTGAAGGAGGTTTCATCACGACCGTCTTGGAGATGGGCATTGGCGGCTTACGAGGACTGCATATTGATTTGAGCGTGGAAGACAATGTTTCTGCTATCGAAGCTCTGTTTAACGAGGAACTGGGCATTATTGTTGAGGTTGATCAAAGTAACTTGGAATATGTGCTTAGTGCGTACAAGACAAACGGCGTTCAGGCTAAGGTGATAGGAACGGTTGGAGACTACGGAATGAATTCACAAGTAACTATTAAATAATTCAACATTTCAAAATACCCAGTACTTACATCGTATTTCCAAAATATACCTATTATGTTTAATTCAAAAAACTAATATTTTTAATATTTTTGAATCACAGTTTTCTGTTTTCTTCGACACTGTGTTTCAATGCTCGATTGTCTCTAACATACCTTTAATTTTTTAATTAAATATTAAAATTGTTAATAGCAATTAAAGTGCCTTTTAATTTTTATGTGACGTAATTTTCAGGTGTCGGTGAAAGTAAACGGAGAAAAAGTATTGGACACAACTTTGATACACGTGTTCAGGATGTGGGAAGAGACCAGTTATCGGCTGGAGTGCTTACAAGCAAATTCGGACTGTGTAACAGAGGAATGGAATGGTCAGTATCTGTAATAGTGTGTGTAGAGCTGATAAATGCGAAGATGAACAAACAGCCAAACAGCCCAGACAAAGAGAGTTTCCTAGGCATGTGTGCTCTGTCTCAGGACACATCTGCGTTTTGTATCAGGCGGGAACGCAGCCAGAGGCTATTCCGTCATGTAATAAAAAAACAGTTTACACATATTGACTTTATGCTTTATTAGCTCAGTCTTTACGCTTATTTAAGTTCTATATTTCGCGGAAAACAATAAATCATAATTGTTGGTGATAGGTCTCAGCAATCGCAAAGGTGTGACGTACAACGTTACTTTCGACCCGTCGGCCGCTGTTGTGAAGACAAAGTCTATCAGAGTAGCTGTTCTCCGTGAAGAAGGTGAGCCGTTTATAAATTCACTGAGCAAGCAGCGATTTGACTCGTGCTATTCATAGGATTGTTTGAACATTTTCTTAATTAATATCATTAAGTAGATACATCAAATAATTACTCTGCCATACAAGATTACTTCCATGTTGCCCGTCGGATTGTTTGTATAGTATGGTCTTAATACTCTTCAACTAAAGTTTCGAGAAATACATACAATGTATGTATTTCTATCATACGTTATTCTACTTATACCAATCCATAGACAATAGATAAAAGATCTTGTCTATCACCTGTCATAGACCCGTTGCCAACTGATTTTAACACTATGTTCGTCGTATATCTTGATGTACATTATCAGGTATAAATGGTGACCGGGAAATGACAGCGTCGTTGATGATGGCAAATTTCGACGTGTTCGACGTGACCATGAGTGATTTGCAAGCTAAGAAGATCACTTTGGACGCGTTTCAAGGACTGGTTTTCCCGGGAGGTTTCAGTTACGCTGGTTTGTGATTGTTTTATTTATTTCTTACCTACTTCTTCCTATAGGATTTCATCATAGTGACTATTGTAATGTGGCACCTCATTTTTCTGTTCACAGTAGAATTATGCATGCTAAATGCCTTAGAGTATAATAATATGTAGTTGGCTTTTGTGTACATAGTTTTAAGCATACATAAAATATGAGCTTTTCGAATTTTTTCTAGATACCCTGGGATCCGCTAAAGGTTGGGCTGCGGGTATTTTATTCTCAGAGGATTTAAACAAGCAGTTCTCGCATTTCAAGGACAGAAGTGATACATTTTCGTTGGGGGTGTGTAACGGATGCCAGTTGATGGCGCTGTTAGGGTGGGTCGACCCGGAAGATAACACGACCGGAGCTAGCAAGTCGCAGTTGTTCCTCGACCGCAACCTGTCTGAAAGGTATTTTAGCGTACTACCGTTATATAAGACGAATATGTCATTCATTTCCTGAACATGTGGGTCGATTTTTGAATAAGTTACAATTGAATGTTTATATACTCACTACAAATGACACGTGAACGATTTTGAGTACATATTTTTCGAATACGTCGGTGTCAGATCAATTTTAAAAATGTTCAAATTGAAGTAAATTCGTATTAGCAAAAGTAGCGTGAAGATAGTGGTGGAGGTTAGCGCGAGTGGTGCGTGAGGCAGGTTCGAGTGCCGGTGGAGCGCGGTGGTGGTGTCGGAGCTGGCGGGCGCGCGCGACCCGTGGTTCGCGGGCATGGGCGGCAGCGTGGCGGGCGTGTGGGCGGCGCACGGCGCGGGCCGCTGGGCGCCGCGCGCCGCGCTGCGCCGCCTGGCCGCCGCCGGCCGCCTGCCGCTGCGCTACGTCGACGATCACGCCCGCCCCACCGAGGCCTACCCCATGAACCCCAACGGCAGCCCCGGTCGGTATACCTTTGTCGCTCGTTAACTTTCTCGTTCCTCGTTTCTACTTTCGCAATACACACAAGTTTAGTATCGAAGGTATGGATTATGGCTGCATAACTGTCAGCATATCGGACGTATACGTGAGTATTATTATTGTCGATATTTGTGCATAAAATTTGTAAGATTCCGGGCGGCTCGCTCCGTTGTGTCCCAGTGGGATTGATGGTGGTGTGCGGTGGCAGAGGGCGCGGCGGGCGTGCGGTCGCGCGACGGGCGGCACGTGGCCATGATGCCGCACCCCGAGCGCTGCGTGCTGCGCTGGCAGTGCGCCGCGCCGCCGCCCACCGCGTGCCTGCCGTCGCCCTGGCTGCGGCTCTTCCAGAACGCCTACTCCTGGGCTTCCAGCTTCTAGCGTATTATTCTACTCGTCGAATATTTTATTACGTTAAATGAACTAACTACAAACTCCACTAAAACGTACTTGGTACATTTTGCTCATTAATAATTGTAAATGTATAAGCATTCCGTGTATTTTGATGGCATTCCAATGCCTATCATTAATATCAGACGTCCATTCCAATAAATGTAAAAAAAAATATTACTATAAATAAAACATTAAAATTGGTACAAAAACTATTGATAATGGTCTAATCTTGGCGTCTAGCTACAACTATATTTTTTTTAAAAACTGTGTAATGTATAAGTAAATATTGTTGAAATTGGGAACAATAATTATATTTTTTACTAAAAATATGGATTAGCATATTACTTATTTCATTAATTTTGTTATATGAATTTAGTGGTTGCAGTACATTTGCATCTATGTATTTGTTAAAAGAAAAGTATAGTAATGATAATAATATTGTGTTCAAATTTTAAGGGATAAATAAATATTTTTGAAATTAATTCTTTAAAAAAGCCACCTGTGAATCATCCCAGGTAGAACCTGATATATATCAGATATTGAGCTAATATTTGTAGGTTGTCGTCTCTTTAGTTGTTGTTCATTATGTAGTCTACATTATTCTTTGCTGGTTCATTGAAATAAGTCATAGTAATTTGAGAAATAAAAATGAAAGGGTAATTAAAAATCAAATTATAATTCGACAAATATATTTTAAGTAAGGGCATAGCGCCCTATATTCCCATGATATAAACATTATTTTGTACAGATCATGTTTTGTTTTTAATAAAGATGTTGAAAATGTATATTGTCACTTTTATTTATACCTACTTTTGAATTTTTACTTTGAATACTTTGATGTTTAGGAATGAACAATGTGAAACTCTGGCCCGTTGGACTAATGACCTTACAATTTGAAGAACGGGGTACTTCATACTGAACCCCTGGCGATTGCAGCGAGGTCAAATCCGCCTCGACCGCCTATGAAGGACCTCGTACAGGTCCGAAAATATTAAGACGCGTGCGCGTTCTCGCGTTGGACTCGAGCAAATGTTCATATTTTCATTTTATACAAATGTATATAGGTATTAGTTAATAGCGATAGAACTCCATACGCTATAAAAGAATAAGCGTATGTCGCGACGCTTCGACTTTGGCCCAGTGGGAATTGAGCCTAAAGCTGGTGGTATAAAAATCCAATAATATCGTACATATCTTGAATGATGGTTACTTTTAAATTTTTTTCTATTAAAACAATAGACTGATGATTTATTCTTTATTTAGAACACGAGCAACTGTATACTTACGAATATATACACACATTAACGAAATAGATGAGAACTCATTACTGATAACAATTACTTACTAAATAATGATATTTGTTCAATGGCACAGCTCATGTTTTCGTTCAATAAATATTCTTATTGCCCGAGCTTATCAAAACAATGCCAACTTATGAATCTTCTGACCCCTCTATCAGTATACTGTGATCTGTTTTGTAACGCGCCAGTAATATGGTCAAGACATTTTAATAACTCATTTTTTAAACTGAATCATAATGCTCAGGCTGGTAAATGGTTACTCGTTTAAAACTAAACTAAATAATGCGCGGAAGTTCTTATTAAGTGCTACAAGTGAAAATGTATTTCGAAATGCGGGACGGTGTGTCACAACTCAGAGTTCTAAATCCGATAGCCTATTCCCAGGCAGGGTAGATTTTCCTAGCCGACATATAGGACCTCGGGATCATGACGTCGTAACGATGTTAGATTCCTTGGGCTATAAGGTTTGTAGTTAAAATATATGTACTGTGTGACTTAATGAATACATACACGAAATGTTTTAATAATAAATGATTTTTAGAGTTTGGATCAACTAACAGACGACGCAGTTCCAAAAAAAATCCAGTTTCAAGGTCTAATGGATATAAGCGAACCTATGAGTAAGCAAAACTTGTAATTTGTTTATTATCCATCCATGTGGGGAGCTTACGAGTATAAGAAGAACTCCTCGGTGAAGGCATATGTCCAGCAGTGGACTAAGGCAGGATAATGACGATCATGATGTTTAAATAAAAAAAACAGTGCAGTTTGCTTAAATTATGCGATTATTATTTTTTTAACTTTATGGTTTCCAGGTGAATATGACCTTATAAAACGTGTGCATAAAATCGCAGAACAAAATCAAATATGGCGATCTTATATTGGAATGGGATACCACAATTGTTGTGTACCCCATTCAATTATGCGAAATATGTTTGAAAATCCGGGGTGGTAAGATATTAATCGATTTATTAATTTAATTACCTACTTAGACCATGTTTCGTTTATAAATAAAATAGGTCCTTCAGTTCTGTATAACATAACTGTTGAAACGTTGGAATGAACTACACTCCTCTGCCTACTGCTTCGGGGAAGTACACACGTGATATTGTGTTATGCTGTGTTTTAGGACGACTCAATATACCCCATATCAACCAGAAGTCGCTCAAGGAAGGTTGGAAGGACTTCTAAACTACCAAACTATGGTCAGTGACTTAACGGGATTAGATGTCGCAAATGCTTCTTTGCTCGATGAAGGTACCGCGGCTGCAGAAGCTCTATCACTCTGTCACAGGTACAGTTTTGTTCATACTCACCAGTACTTATTAGCACGTTTACCAAGTATCAGCCCATAAAAATTAGAAACAAAATGTTGGTTGGATCTTCGTATTTTATAAACACGTATGTACTCGTAGATTATGGAGACTATACAAAATTCAGATGCAGTTTTTGATGTTTGCACATAACCAAAATATTAACAAGCAATTTTATTCAATTTCGTAGACATAACAAGAGGACTAAGTTCGTGGTGTCCGAAAGACTTCACCCTCAAACCTTAGCTGTGGTTCAAACGCGTCTAGACGCTTTGGGTTTGGAGGTTACAGTGGTGCCAGACGTGCGACAAGCCGATTTTGCTCAAAGAGACATTTCCGCTGTTCTTCTGCAATGTCCTGACACAAGAGGCTTGGTGTATGACTATTCGGCCCTAGCTGCAGCGGCTCAAGAACACGGGGTTAATATATTAGTGTTATGTTTTATTATGGCCCTTAAATTTTTTTTCCGCCTCTCGAGCTTGCAACCGTTTATTAAATATGCCAAGTTTAGGTATATAATATTTAAAGATATCCGTTGTTTTGTTAACATTTGATTTGATTGATTTTATGGAATGTGATTTGATTGATTATGATTTGATTGATTTCGATTTGATTGATTTTCATTTGATTGATTTTATAGAAATTAGCCGAAAACGTTTTCAGACTTTGGTTGTTGTGGCGACTGACCTCCTTGCATTGGCATTACTCCGGCCTCCAGCTGAATGTGGAGCGGCGCTCGCAGTGGGCACATCTCAGCGATTCGGTGTACCTCTAGGGTATGGGGGCCCGCACGCCGGATTCTTCGCGGCTGAACACGCTTTAGTGCGCCTTATGCCCGGCCGAATGGTTGGAGTAACAAGAGACACCGCAGGAAGAGACGCATATAGGTAAATTAATTTTTATAAACAAATGAAGACTTAACTTGGATGTAGGAATTATCGATTTTATTTTAAGTTAGTTACGGCCTATTAACATATCACTCAATCACTCAATAAATTATAGGTTAGCTCTTCAAACTCGGGAACAGCACATCCGCCGTGATAAGGCTACTTCGAACATCTGCACGGCGCAAGCCCTACTCGCGAACATGTCGGCTATGTACGCGGTGTACCACGGTCCACAGGGCCTCAGAGATATCGCCACTCGAATTCACAACGCCACTCTTGTACTTGATCACGGTAGTACTTTTTTATTATTGCTGATGAATGAAAATTGTGACCTATTATTAGGATACATTAACGATACGTACTTATAAATGTGTTATTTTTGATAAAGGTACTATTATGAGGGAGTAAGTATTATGGATCAGATGGAGAACAAGGCGATTTTCTCATCCATCCATTCCCATCCATCCTCCCATCCTCCATCCATTTTTTAAACGCTTCATTCTGATAATAGACTTTCGATTATTTTAGGAATTAGACAACGTGGTCATAAACAGTCCAACGATGTTTACTTCGACACGCTGTACATAGAACCAGTGGGTGAACACGACGCTACCGCCATCAAAGCTAGAGCGCAGGAGAAAAGGGTCAATTTGCGTTACTTCGACAGCGGAGCCGTGGGTATTGCGTTGGACGAAACCACTACTATGCAGGATGTTGATGATCTGTTATGGATATTCGATTGCAAAAACGTCGAAGAGGTAATTGCCTACGGTCCTAAGTTACATACAAAACACTTGAATTTTAAGAATTGATAAATTATTAGACGTTACTTATGTGGGTACATTATACATAATTGTAGTAATATTTAAAAGTAAAATGTATGTATGTTAGTATATAGTGTATAATATTTATTCTCATATAGGTCGCGCGAACTGGTGACGTTATGGCTCGTAGCATACCCAAGGGTCCATTTCGAAGAACTTCACCGTACCTAACCCATCCCGTATTCAACATGCATCATTCGGAAACGAGAATCGTTCGATATATGAAAAGGTTGGAAAACAAAGATATATCGCTCGTCCATTCGATGATACCATTGGTAAGTATCTAGATATAAATGTTATTTGTAATTTGTAACTATATTTTGAGATCTTTATATTGGAACAGGTTAAACATAAAATATCATTCTTTTAGGGCTCCTGCACAATGAAACTCAATTCCACTACGGAGATGATGCCGTGCTCGCTAAAACATTTTACTGATATCCATCCATTTTCGCCACTCGATCAGTGCCAGGGATACCACGTTCTATTCGAGGAACTTGCAAGAGACCTCTGCGCAGTCACTGGATATGATAGAGTTTCATTTCAACCAAATAGGTAATAATATAAATTATGAGAAACTTTTTAACACATTTTATTATTATGTAAGCACTTCAAAAACTTTGTACTCGCATTTAGCAGAAAGGAATAATCGTTGAACAGTTACAGAAATGTACTCACACACTTAATCAATATATGTAGATATTAACTAGAAGAGCGTTCATATAAAATTGGTTTAAGTTATCCTATAGCAACGTTATAAAAATGCCTTTCAGCCCGTTAGAATAACTGCCAACTATGATTTCAAAAACATAATTAATATTTTGATAAATATTAGAGGTTACATAGAAATGAGTGACTAAAAATGAATAAAGTGACTAAATATAATTACCTAAGTGATTTAATTGAATAAATTATGTGGCAATATTTCAGTGGGGCACAAGGGGAATACGCGGGCCTACGAACCATAAAGCGGTACCACGAATTCCGCGGCGACACTGGCCGGAACATCTGCCTGATCCCCGTGAGCGCGCACGGCACCAACCCCGCGTCCGCGCACATGGCCGGCATGCGCGTCTGCGCCATCCGCGTCACGGCCTCTGGCGATATCGACATGGAACACTTGAAGGATTTGGTACCTTCACGTCACTTTTCATTTAGTTCTATTCATTTTGTCACAATAGCTACTGTCAAAACTGTGGCTGTTAACCGCTCTTTAAACAAATAGCATAATTTTCGCTTTTGAAATTGTAATTTCAATTTTCTTTCTAGGTCGATGAGCATAGCGCCAAACTGTCTTGCTTAATGTTAACTTATCCGAGTACATTCGGTGTGTTTGAAGAACGTGCGGCCGACGTGTGTGCTCTGGTACATGCGCATGGCGGCCAAGTATACCTGGATGGAGCCAATATGAACGCTCAGGTGAACCCGCGATCTTTGTTTTCGGTTAACATTTTCGTCTTTATCACCCCGTCATCGTCCACTGGACATAGGCCTCTCCAATAGCACCCCACTGCGCTCGATCTGCTCTTCACATCCAACCACTGCCAGCCACTTTGAGTATATCGTCACTCCACCTAGCTGGAGGGCGGTCTACACTACATTTGCCAAGTTGCGTTAACGCTATAACTTAAAATAAGCGTAATAGATATATTGAACGTAAAACTAAAAAAATATTAAACGTTTGGTCACTGTATTGATTGTATTGATGATTATAATTACGAGTATGTACTTGCTTTTGGTCTTGTTTCGATTAGACGGGCGTCATATTGAGATTTGTTTGACAGGACTGTACTAATATTAGTATTCGCTCGGCATCGAATTACTGTATTTTTATCATTTCAGGTCGGATTATGCCGTCCAGGTGACTACGGGAGTGATGTGTCACATTTAAATCTGCATAAAACATTTTGTATTCCACACGGCGGCGGCGGACCCGGCATGGGGCCTATTGGAGTGTAAGTATAATGGAAATACGTAACATTACGCTCGCATCTCCTCACAGCGTTAGGCAGAGAAGTAAAGTTACACTCCCACGTTTTACCAGTTCATTAAGCAGTTGATAATATTCATATTTTATCATTATTACTACCTATGTCGAATCTAAATCTCATGATATGCTTTTTGAATCCATAAGTGTTATAATTTAACGCAAGAAAGTGTTGCTCTACAATATTCATGTAGTAGTAATACGCTAACAAACCGTAGACCGTAAACACTTTTCTGCACGTTATTGAGAAAAAACATCTTATATTTGTTTTTACTTCTAGAAAAGCACATCTGGCACCATTCCTGCCATCTCATCCAGTGATTGATCCTCTCGCGGATTTAGGCGAAGCTGCTCATAGTTTTGGATCCGTCAGTGCCGCACCATTCGGATCATCTGCAATCCTACCCATTTCATGGGCGTATATTAAGGTAACCCTAATAATAATGTTTAATTTATGTTTTAATAATATGTATCTGAAATATTTAGGAATATAATATGAATAATTATGTAGCATCATGCCTGTAATCCCTGAAGGGGTAGGCAAAGGGGTGTACTACACCCCACGTTTCACCAGTTACGTTTGCGTCCCATGTGGTGGTGTGGTGAGCCTATTGCATCGTGCACAGATCCAGACTCCGAGTCACTACTAGAAATTCTTAATTAGAAGAATCTAATAGTACCCGACCCGGAATTTGAACCCAGGACCTGCCGATTGTTAGTCGTGCTTGTGACTACTCAACCAACGAGGCAGTCAGTAATATGAATAATTATTTTAATAATATATGTCTATTTGTAGATGATGGGTCCCAAAGGTCTTAAGCGAGCAACACAAGTAGCCATACTTAATGCTAACTATATGTCTCGTCGACTGGAAGGCCACTACAAAACTCTATACAAGGGCGAAAGGGGCTTAGTAGCGCACGAATTTATCATAGATGTGCGAGACCTCAAGAAAACTGCTAACATAGAACCTGGTGATATTG
>DWME01007474.1:0-12594 GCA_018244795.1 Parelbella ahira ahira
ACATATGCCGCCTTAGCGTTCGATTACACGCACGGCATCTAATGATAGTCCCTTATACGTTTATATACTTATATTCATGATATTTGTCAAGCAATATTATTATTTTTATATACTTCGAATATTTGACTGAGTTAATATTCGTTAATATTTTAAACTTATAGAGTTCGGCTATACTTATTTATAAGTAATAATAAGCAGCTAAACCACTCTCAAAATTTTTTAAGATAAACCAACGCAGTGCCTGCTTTAGCCATCTTTAATTTATTGTGATTTAGATTCAAAATATCGATAACTTATTACACTAAACAACTTACTTACTTAATATACTAAACAATTGGCATTAGTATCGTAGAACTAGCCGCTAATAGTGCTCTATGACTGCACTTGAATGGGTATGGAAAATAACATTAAGCTTTAAGTGGCGAATTGAGCGATGTGCTACTAATCACAAAGCTTTTACGATCTTGCAAAGCTTTGTACATTATATTTACCGAAAGACGTTTCGACATCATTAATTACTTTGTCGTGTACTTGAAGTAAAGGTGAGGTTACTGAAAAAGGTAACTCATCATTTAACGATAATTAAATTATTACGTCTTTGCCACTGTATCTATTTAAAATATATCATTCCATTGTTGTTGTCTATTGGATTAAATAAAATAAATAATTTATGGCAATACACTTTTGAAATCAAATCATTGCATACTGAGATTTAGCTGCGTGCTAGGTTTCGCAGTGGTGATCACTCTAATTGTTTTACTCTACACTAGCTTGTAAATGGTTTTATTTCTTTTTAACCACACTTCTGGTCGACCTTGTTGGTCGAAGCCTCCTGGGTTCAAATCCCGGGTCGAATGCTATTGGTTTATCTATCTCAGATTTTTAATGGAAACTTTATTAGAATTTAATAGAAATTGGCTGAGCACCTGTTCCATGATGGGACCTAAATGCAACCGGTGAAACGTGGGAGTATGATACACCCCTCTGTCCCCTTCTTTCGCCTTAGGGAACTACAGGCGTGATGTTATTTTTCTTTTAACTAGGCAAATACTTTCAGACTTGGAGACCAAATATTGTATAATACTATTCATCTGCGTTACAATTTATATACCGTGGCCATTTTATACATTCTCGTAATATTGAAACACTAACCGCTATCCTTTTTGGTTTTCCAAAGAAATAACAACAAAGAATATTAATCGCGGCAGTGAGATTTAAATCGGTAGAATATTCTTTCTCGTGTTAAATTATTCGTAATGTTATATGATTCTTGAAATCATCAATTGAAACCATACGATTACGACAATCTCGGTATATATCGTACAATGGTAATGACGATTGCTCAAGTTAACCGCCATGAAATTGAACTCTACTTATCGTCTGTCTTCGTCACCGTGCGTTACATCATTGACATTGTTCGTTTGACTTATATTCTTGAATAATACGTAAGTATACGCCCATATTAATCACATCATTCGTATCAGTGATAATAGCATTTTCAGTAAACTTTCAATGATCGTGTGATATTTATGTAATTTTGTTAGGTTTTTTTTTGTCGTTAAAATTCTACAATGACAAAATGTGACTGTAAATTGGTGAATTTAAACGTAAAATCATGTCGGCGATCGCCGAAGAGGTAGGCAGAGGAGTGTAGCATACTCCCACTATTCACCAGTTACGTTTTTAGGTCCCATGGAATAGAAGGTGAGCCTATTGCCATACACCGGGCTTAGATTCAGATACCGAGTTTCTATTACAAATTCTAAATCAGAAAAATCCTATAAGACTCGACCCGGGATTAGATCCCAGGACCGCCCGATCGGCAGTCGCGCTTGGAACCACTCTACCAACGAGGCAGTCGTGAAAATAATGTCAACGAAAAAATAGTGGAGATCCAGTAGCTACTGAATGGCTTTAGTTAAAGTAGTTTCCTTTCGAAAAAGTCTTATGTCAACAAAACGGGATGTAATTCAACAACATGGAATAACGAGTAGCGATGGATGAAAACCAAACATCGTTGGTGAGACGACGCACTGTAATTCATATATAGTCCAGAATACCTCAACAGACAGTTACATAGATTAATTTTTTTCATAACATCGAACTTGCATACGGTCACATCACGTGGTACGGCGGTTTCTGTTTCATGATATGTGTAATTCGAGTCCAGAATTGCATTGTTTATGTTTTATAGTTGATTATCTACAATTTTGTCTGTCTTGAGATATTGTATTTAGCACTAAATAGTGGTGGTCAACAGCAAGCTATTTTGGTAAATTACCACAGTAACATTCTATGGCAAGATGTGCTTGACGAGCGACAAGAGGCTAGAATTGTTCGTACGTAGCAAGAATCAGTAACGAAAATAGGTTAGAACTTTTGAGTAGGTTTCCTTTATGAAAGCGCTAACTCCATGTATGTTTTCATTTGTACAGTGATCTTAATAACTATAAAGTAAAACATTGTTTTAAAATCATTCGCGGCATTCACCGTATCTTTCTATTACGTATTACGATTTGTAAATCAAATTAAATATTTGAGAACCAATGCTTCCAACCACCGTTTCTCATCTGTTATGGCATGAGGAGTTCAGAGATGGACATTTCCATTACTTTTAGTTGCTTTGGACTGATTTTCAATGGTCGCATTTAAGGATAGTACTATTCTTAGAAACGGCAAACTATGCGATACCGAAGGAAATACAATGATATGAAAAAGTATAAATAATTATTATTAGAATGTTGAAGAAAAATCGACAATGGTTTAAGTAAATAAGAAACATAGTGTAGAACTCCCTTCTGTTTGGTGGGATGATGAACAGGAGACAGGGTGCAATGGCACTCATGAGGGGATGCTCCAGTCCAGCAGAGGCCTGTGGCAGTTCGAAGACAGTGATGACGTTTTAAAATATTTTTGATATTTTAGTTCACATAACATTCACTTTAAAAATTGTTAATGAAGATTAACACTAAAATTTACAATAGAAATTAAAAATTTTGGTATACGTAGTAAACGATGAAGGCCTGTAATATCACACAAGATCCGACTGAGACGGTGTCAAGGTTATTAATATTTTAATATAATAGTATCTATAGATCACATATTATTTGGACTAAGTAATTTTACTGTCATTTAAATTGGAGCATTTTTATTATAAAATGAGGTCTTATAATATAATAATTTATTTAATACGAACAGCAGTTTTTTCTTAAATAAATCACTACGATTGTAACATTGGCATATTTTATGAAAATTAAAGTAATAAGTGTCGAAGCGAGCTTTATCTGTTGCCCCTGACACGAAGTTCAACGCGGCCGGCCGAGAGATTGTCAATAAGATATAGGGCTATTTACAACGAGTTCGTGTAAAAATGATGAAATAATCTGACGTCCTAACTAGGAGTTTCTATCGGATTTATTAATAGCTATATCATGATTTTAATTTCCTTATAATCTACGAATCCATCAAATTCCGTTTTCTTTATCTAACAAGCTTGTTGAATGTCATTTTCATTGCAACGATTCGAAAAATTATCATAAGTATTAAGTGGGTAAGATGTGGGTAAGTGTGTGTGTGTGTGATAGATTTGTTTTTAATTATACGAGTAATTTACCCACTACAATAAAAATAAATAAAAAAAATCGAGATTGCATATGCAAGTTATTTGTCAGAGTAGAAAAATCGCGTTCTATTAAAGAAATGCGCCACATTAATCTTAGGTTAAGATGTTATATGTGCAAAACAAACACGTAATGAAAATTACTTCATAGATCATAATATTATGAAGTTTACAAGCGTATTGCATGGAGTTCCGTGATTCTAACGCTGGCACTATTCTAAATAATGTCTTAAATAACAACACAGTAAAGTAGTAGACCAAAACAAAATATCTATTGATAGATGTAGGTTTTTATCTAACAAGATCGTTATTCTGGATATTTCCAGTCTTATTTTTCCCTCAATCCCTTTCCAGATTTAATGTTCATAGATCGATCATATCCCATCGCATAGATAGACATCACATCGCAGCCTTTCGCAGATCGTCATGACTACCGGCCAGGGGCCTCTTACATTACATTTACCGAGCCGCGGTCTCCTAACAAATTCACTGAAAAGTATTCTTTTAATAACATATTTTACATTTACATATTCTGAATGTACTATCAATGATTTGAGCATGTTTCTAATGACGTCTTTAGGTGAAATTTTCATAATAAATAAACTTTGTACTGTTCCACTGACGCCAGTTGACAGGCATACATAACCCTGTTTTCAAAATACTTGCATTTCAAATATTAAATAACTGAGCAAACCTACAAACATACTCCTCGACGTCTCTTCCTTCCGTTCCGACTCTTCTGTTATTCCATTGTTGGAATACGGCTGTCACTCATGATGAGCGGGGTAAGACCATAATTTGCCACGCTAGCCATGCGTGCAGGAATATACACGCCTTGAAGATTTTTTTTGTAAACTCTAAATTGTGGAGGTTTCGTCACGATATTTTCTAGCACCGTCTCTTCCTACATCCGTTTGAGTTAAGAGATGTATTCGTACCATCTTGGCCAACTCGAACATAACCACGAACGGGAACATGGCTTCCGAAGCTCTCATTATGAAAATACATTTGTATTTAATGGTAGAACAATGAAAAAGGTTAGTGATGATGATTAACAACTGTCATTGGGGGTCATTGTTTTATGGTTTATGTCTAACAAGACTTAGTCGACCAAACAAATGTCTTTCTTAATAAACTCTACTCTTTTTGCATAAAATTGTCCTTTTATATATTCGAGGATAATTTCTTTTCAATTTCATAATACGTGCTTATTTGATTTCATAATCTTTTTCTGGTTTAATTTGCCTTTTAAATATTGAATAAGCATTTTCGAGTAACGTTTCAGATACGTACACACATACAGTCTGAAAGCGAGAACGCAAATGGAAGTGCTGTACTTGATTAAGAGTGGGCATTGTTTGAAACACCATCAACATCAAATTGGCAGTGAATTTGATGAAATATCGCCCGTTGGTATAAAAACCAAGTGCCGCTTGCGAGTGGTACCACCATACTTAACAGCCTACTGACGGCTACTGCTGACGTACTTGTAGAGTGACCGGATTTATCTGAATTTACGATATAATCCTATTAGTTTCATAGTAAAATAATTTGTTATATAGTGAGTTAAATTTTCAGTAAAATACTGTGTTACTTTAATATATAGTTGAATAAACGATAGCATTCTATACATTTTTATAACACGCTGTGCATTATTTAAATTGCAAAAGACGCAATAATAGTTGTATGGATTAATTATAGGTAATATTTCATAGTTAATATTAAGTGTACGCCATGTATATTTTATTAAATAATATTTTTTAAGACATAAATTTTTGTTATTTAAAAAATAGCTTTAATAGTTTTTAAATACATATAAAGCTCAACGCTTCTTACAAGGTCTGACGTCTTGTTTCATAAGTAGTTAATATCCCTTTCAAAGTCGGCTCCCATATGAGGACAGACTGCATTCACCATTGATTAACCTTATTGGATTAATTAATCATTGGCATAGTGTATATACTACACTGGCATAGAGTATATACAAAATTTTTATTTCATTATTATAGTGTATATACATACATGTTTTATATAGATACATATGTATGTATGTACATAAATGCTTTAAAGAGACGCTACCTAGCACGACCGTTATTGTTCAGCGATTAAACGGGTTAGGTTAGGTCATGTACCTAATTATTCTTAGTAACAAGATTATAACTAATAATTTGTAATTGTAGCATAGCTTAAGATGTCCTTTCTTTTTATTACGTTTTCGGATAAAAACTTTTAAATAAGAGTTATTAGAATGTAATTAGCAAGCAATAATTTAATATGTATATACGTATGTCATAATATAATATCATAATATGTTTGGAATATCGAGTAGGTATCGAGTTTTAGTTGTTTTTATTATTTATACAAATAATTTTGTAGAATATTTTTTGTATCTGAGTTTACATTAGTGGTAAGATATTTTAGGTCAAATACCTTGGAATACATCTGAACAACACCACATGTAAAGCAGGACAGTCTTCGTTATTGGGTTATATATTGTCACAGCGTTAGCTGCTCGAGCCCGCGAACCTCTCGTATGACTCCACTGTAATTCGAGCGTTCCTGTGACAAATGTGAAAAGTATTGCCATTTTAACCGTACCGTACCTGACTGTTGGTCACACGCCGGATCTTTCGTTTCAAGTAAAAATTGTTCATTTAATTTATTCTGCACGATCGCTGGCAAAGAAAACGAGTCCCATTGTAGGGAAAGCTGAATGTTATTTTATATTACGATATATCAAGCCATATCGCTCATTTGTGACTAGGGTGTAATATTCGTATCTCAAAAACACTATCTTTCACAAAACAGTTCAAGAGTTTGAAAGTTTGAAATCATAATTATTCTACGACTATTATAATAGCTATATGTCATAGAATAGTCCATAAGCCATACAGTATACAATTTCGTAACATATAATTTCTGTTTTGATTTAAGCGCTTTCAGGTCACTTTTAAGAGAGAGAATTTTAAGAGAGAGAACCATAGAAGCATGTAGAGAATCATTTATGCATATATAAAGCCATAAAACATGAGAGAGCCGTGTGCTAAGTGGTTAATGTTTTGTAGATACAAATAAATACAACTATTTTTAAAAGTATTTTGTTTGCTGTATTCAATCGAGCTCAGTGGCGTGCTATTGGAGAGGCGTATATCCAGCAGTGGACGGAAATAGGCTGATAATGATGATGATGATGATTCAATCAAGCAATGTCTATTTGATACTAATTTAACCCTTCACTAAGTCCTGTATACTACTTGTTAGCCTCAAACTGTTATTGAAAGCTTAGTTGTAATGGACATTAACAGTAATGCGGTTTCAATTATATCGTGGGGAGTTAACAATGAATATATCAGGGCACTCAAGAGAAGCGTTAATTAGTACATTAAATTTGTAGACTCTTGGTTTTCTATAGAAGGTGTCTCAGTTCTCTTAACAAATATCGCCTATCGTAAGTATAGTGTACCGTAGCTTTTGACTATTTAGGATTTTTTCCTATAGGTATGTTGTGTGTGAACAGAATGAAGTCCAATCTATATTTTTTCTGATGCTTTAAAACAATCGTAGATAAATAATTGGCTTGTCAATACTATAAACACAAACGTCCGTAACACACAAGGAAAATTTTAACCGATCAAACCCGCCACCAGTTCGTTCCAGTTATTTCGGGCCAAAAACTTATATGTTATTTAGTGGCCGTCCGTATATCAAGGCGAAACGTAGACTTAGTCGATTTACGGTGCTCGTACATCGGTTACCATTTGCGAACGCACGCTTTAACCTACAAACATATATCCGCGGTTATTTTGTACAGTAATTCGGTTTGACGTGTCAAGTAGCCTTACGCATAACGACGATTTCGCAACCGGTGACCTCGATTGATTTAAACGTAATAGTTATAAAATTGTGCCAATATGTATTTGTGAGTGAAGATTGTCAAGCTTCTAGCTGAAGCAGCATATGCGAGTGTGTAGAGAGCACGGAAGTGGCGATCGGCGGAAACCGAACGTCGCGTCGTCGTGGATATTATAGAATCGTGCGACGTTTAGTAACCAAACTCAACTTAAGAATGTTTTAGAAAGCACATTTAGTATGCACCTCATTACATTGACAGATGTACTTGATTTAACCTAATTGGTGACATTTTAAGTAGTACAAAATAAAGCGCTAACGTAATGGTTATCTTATTAATGTATGATTAATCTGTCTCCAGTTATACGAGTTAAAGTAGGAAATATATGCCTTTATTGAACAATATAATTGATAAGGACAATATATCTATATCAACGTATCGGTAAATAATGATATCATCGTAACATCATAATAATTATATATGTGATTTACTATAAGAGAAACCACTTATCGGGATCATTAAATAGAATGTTTAATAATATTCCGTTGGTGCGTTCTATGAGATTTACACATAATATTACATAGGTAGGTATATTGAAATAATGGCGTTACTCAAACAATACAACTCTCGGTAAATTGAGATTTAAGCTTATTTTATTGGCAGCCATGTACACTAAGTCTTTTTATAACTGCTAAACTCAACAGCTCCAATGGTAACATTATAGTCTTGTTTAGTAAATAAACTAAAAGTTAATTATATCGAGTGTTGTTGGCCAGTTCCCCGCGCGAACTAGTGCATTTGCTAATTTGTAACGAGTCGATTGAAATACATCAAGCAAAAAATCGCCGGGTTACGCGTATTTTCATATTTACATTTGTTGGTCGGCCCGGCCCTGTCCTCCCCTTAAACACATGCGATTTTCATATTAATTACTTTGCAAACGTATTGATTGTATCCTTGTCCAGCTAGGAATAATAGCGTCGCTATGAATGTGATGTATAGTTTTTACTTTTTTTTTAAATATAAAAATTGAGAATGTAATTTTCCTCAAAAGCCATCGAAAAAATATCGTTATAAATTATGGTTTAAAATAATATTAGTAATAAGATTAATGCACCACAAAATAATAAATCGCAATATTACGCCTATAAGCCGCGAAGAGGTGCGCAGAGAAGTGTAGTACACGTTTTATCAGATAAGGTTTTACGTCCCATCATGGAATAGACGGTGAACCGACGACGTACTCTCGACATAAATTGAAACTCCGAGTTATTAGTAGGAAAATCAAGTTATAAAAATCTGCTGCTAGCCTATTAGGGATCAGCAGTAGTGCTAGCAATCTCTTGACTAACAAGGCCGACCACTAAATAAATGATATATTATGTACATAAATTTACATAATATCATAAAACAGTTGTTTCCCGAAGCTTCGCATTAGAGGACGCTTCAATAGTAAATATGTACCTTAATCTTAAATTACATATTTCCCTTGTTTAGAGATCTATTCAAGAAAGTTTTGGTAAGCTAGGTATGTTCTGCAATAGGTTTGGCAGAGTATTAGATATGGAATTGTAATAGATTGAAAATGTATCTACCCAACACGTGGAGTTTCTTTCACATTTATGTCTTATTATAAATAAAATACGAAACAAACATTCAACAAAAACGGGAAATATGAATAAAATTTGTTGAATCCCAGCTGATTTGGGTTGTTAGAATTTTACAAAAATAGTGCTAGTTAATAAATAAAAAGACGCCCAAGTCTTGTCGATTTTGTGCAAGAAACACAAACAAAATTTTTCATCGATAGGCATACTGAAAATACTGACTTCCATCAATATTAAATAATTTATAAACGATAAAAGCTGGATAACAACGGAACTACATACAATGCGCTTGCTGTTTATGAAATTTCTGACAAACCGAATTAATTCGCGATTCGTTAAATGAATGCCATGACGAAATAGTAACAGGGACATGACTTTAAAATACCGTTATCCTAGTTGATACCGGAAATCATTTGGGAGATAACAAATATGTAATTTGGAGAAACAATTGAAAGTTGGTCTAACTCGCATAGCCGAGTCTGTACTGGTTAGAAACTATTTATATAAAAATTTGTATTCCAAATTTTAGTTTATATTATATTGTTAATCTTAAAAATTCATCATCGTCTTTATCACCCTATTTCCGTTCACTGCTGGATATAGGACTCTCCAACAACACTCCACTGAGCTCGATCTTCAGCTCGTCGCACCCATAGTCCCTTTTTCACTACTAAAGTTACACGCTATGTAATTAAAAACATTGTGCAAAAGGGTTTTTGATCACAAACATACAAAACTACTAAACTGACACAAAACTTCTAAACTTACTACATTGATATTAATTGATTAATTTTGGTAAATTGACAGTTGTACCATTGACATCGACTATGCTATCGAATTGTGAAACGTGATAAGATAGATATAGTTTAAATTGTAATTGGAATAAATAAATACTCTCTACCTACCTACTAAAAAATTTGCGATATCTATTGAAAATTTTGTTCATCTGGGTTAAGAAGGATGCAAGATATGTAAAGTTCGGTAGTAGCGACGAAATCGTTAATAAAAATCTGATACCGCTTTTTGATAGAATTTTCCCTAATACATATGTACATATATCTGCACTTATTTTGAACAACAACCGTGGGTTTTAATAATTCGCCATAGCTTACCTTCAAACAGTTAAATCTCTACTCTTAAACGTGTAATAACAATTGATACTGTGATTTGAGATAAATTTGTACCTGCAAGTGGAGTGAGTACTAATTAATGTTTTGATTGAATCAGGTTTGATCCCAGATTTGGTTCTACGAGTTAACTAGTCCGATAGCCAGTAATATTTGTCAAGTTAATACTCGTGTTGGTGAGGATATTCGCACTGCTGATGCGATCGCAAAATTGTAAAAAAATTCAAAATTCAAAAGTCATTTATTCAAAATTGGTTCAATAGAACGCTTTTTGCACGTCAAAATGAAACTACCACATAAATTTACCACGTAAAATTCATATATCGCGTGTAATTAAAAGGATGTTTTTGATTTGGATCAAAATTTACAATCAAATATTTTCTGTAGGTAGCTGATCATTAAAACGTGGAATCGTTGCACTTATGTTTAATTTTCGTTCACATTCCATTGGAACTTTTTAATAAGCTTCGTATGCGGGGACAATGCGCCGCCGAATTCTTTTGGTCGTAATTTAAATTTTCATGTCATACCTTATAAATAGTGATATTTCAGTTTACAAAATAAACGGGTGACCCGTGCCCGCGCTTCACAGCTCTATAGCAAGCCTCCGTTGAACCATACACGTGAGGGGATGTTGGTTGTTCGTGCAATTGTTCTGCAATGTACAGCTCGTGGGTGGCCTCTACATTTTTACATGTTAACGCAACACTCGGTCAACTGGAGCTTATGTCAATGAAAAATCAATCTTATAGTTTACATACGAAGGGGCTAACGGCTAAAACTCTGATAGCATTATCGGAAATACTGCTTAGTAGCAGCTAATTCGGTCGTCTCGAGTGCCCACCGAACACAATGGACCTATTTCACGACCCGATTAACATTGTTGCAATTTTTATTGCGGTCTTGTTTTTGATAGATAGCGCTCATGTTATTAGATATAGGGGCCCACGCATTAAGCAAACTCCGCGTCCGTTTGATATCATTGTTTAAAGACAATAATTATCGTATAGATATTATCAATGTAGCGGAATCACGTTTTCGGTAAAAAAACTTTATCATTGTAGGAGATATTACTCGCTCGTTAAAAAGTGGTACACAAACACCGCTTAAGTTAATGACCAGCGACTGCTATTGATTGAACTTGATACATGAAAATTGAAAGTTTTTATTTTACGAGTATTTTCAGCCAGTAGTTTACTGGCCCTATTCAAATTTATTGCAGGTAGGTACCTACTACAGATATTTTTTAGTATTATACTGTGGCACCAGGTCGCTAATAGGTATTATCATTATTATAATCATACCAGTTCCCTTACGGGGTAGCCGAGAATAACGAGCGCCAAATAATAAACCTCATGTCTTTTTATTATTTATCAGATATAGATAGATTTAAATTGTTATACATATTTCTAAGTAAATTAAAATGCTTACTATTAAATACGAGACAATATCGTTTCCAACTAATGAAGGTTTAGCTGACTCGGCACCCAGGCTAGACATGAGTTCATTGTTGTCAGATGCATTGCTTATTTGACGATTTTTAACTGGTACATGGCCTTCTTACTTGGTTTTATTTATGTCTAATTATCGCTGTAATCGCATTTAGTGGATTGATCGTAGGACGCTACTCAGTTGTATCAAAAATGAATAAAACATTTATTCAACTGAAAATTCATAAATAAAATAGTACCCGACCCGGGATTTGCTGTTAAGTAACACGATTTAAAAAAGACACATTGTATTGTGCATTTATTTAGTTTATTTTATTGTATACTTTACTTTGTATTTTTTATTTTGTACTGTTACGTTTTGTTTTTGTATTTTGCGTTTTGCATTTTGTATTTTGGTTTTGTGATGTGTTTTGTACTTTGTACTTTGAATATTTACATTATATACAATGATTTTAACATTTACATTGTATATTTTCGATTTTCCATTTTCCATTTTGCATTAAAAATTCAAAATACAAAATTCAGAATTGAAAATTTCAAATACAAAATACAGAACAAATAAACACAATGAATAAATCCAGAAAACAAATACTATTTTAAAAACACAAAGAAAAAAAGAAATAATACAAAATAAATACAAAATAAAAAGTACAAAACAAAAATATAAAAAATAAAAAATTCAAAACAACAAATTCAAAACAAACATAAGGAAATTTCTTTAAGTTAAATCTAAAGGAACTACATCGATTTGTGACACAATTAAAAGGAAAGTATTGTCACCGCTTTATTAGCCAGAAAATTATTATAAAAGTAATAGTCCATTAACTTACAAAATGTAGTATATAGTAAAAAAAATTTAATCAGCCACGTTCCGAATTTCCGCGGACGAAGTCGCAGGCAAAAGGTAATAGTTTAGTAAATATATATATATATATATATA
>DWME01007475.1:0-12594 GCA_018244795.1 Parelbella ahira ahira
GAATGTAGTACACTCCCACGTTCCAGCAGTTACGTTTAAGTCCAATGGACTAAGTGGTGAGTCTATTGCCATACACCGGGCACAGTTCCAGACTCCGAGTCACTACTAGAAATTCTAAATCAGAAAAATTTAATAGCACCCGACCCGAGATTTGAACCCAGGACCTCTCGATCGTCAGTGGCGCTTGCAACCAATCGAAAAACGAGACAGTCATCAGTGATGGTATAATAATAATAAATAAATGTACAGACTTATAACTTAGACTACGCAAATAGAAACACACGACGTCGTTAAGAGGCGCCGCGGCCGGCTGCTCGTGGCTCCTACTACATACCGATATGCCCGATAGTAAATGAAACGTTTCACGAAGAACCCAATACTCTATAATACTTTACTTCGTATTTAAAAACAAATCGTCGAAATTCGTAGTATGTACGTAATATATACGTATGTATATATGTACGCATAATTATGCGTACATATGTCTAAATTTTACATTAAATTTTTTACTCTACTGCTGTGAATGTCGAAAGCCTAAACAGTAGATCTGAAAGTTCTATATATTATACCCGTAAAACTTACTAATACCGAACTGCTCAAAATAATAAGATATACATTTGAATAAATCTGTATAAAATCAATTGTATTCAAATCGACTTCTTCAAGAACAGTAGGTACGTACTGTGCCAAGCATTTAAATACTCGTAGCATGAAATAAAATCAAAAAATCTATTTTTATTTTCACTGTTAACCTTTAAATAATGGCATGGATGCAGAATTAAAATAGTCAAATATGCAAAACGAACAAAAGACAATAATAAAGAAATATAAAGAAGTCGGGATAAATGTATAGCGATTAAAATATTCGAAATATTTTATTTTGAAAATCAACAATGGACAAGCGTCCATTGCTCTATATAATTCTCGTAGTTGCAAATAAGTCGCTCAAACTGAGTTTTTAAAGCAATAAATGTCGTTCCATTAACTTTAAATATTCCTTTCGATACACGAATACATTACACAATCGATTAAAATCATTAAACAATACGACTACACAAATGAATATACGAATATTTATGAAATATAATATATTTTGCATACATCAATGGTTCTCATAGACTTCATATATAAACCATATGTGACGACAATCCCAAACTACCCATTATCATACGTAAGCAGTGATAGGAACAAGTTTGCCCTACAATAGATTTAGCGATCGATCTTAGATATTGTGCATTGAATCTTGAAAATTATTGATAGCTTTTAAAAGTTCAGACGTATGTACATATGTATGTATATCTAGCAACGCTGTTATTATTGTGTCTTTTAAATTGATATGTGCAGGAGTAGGAAACGAGTATGAATTCGTATAAACCGAGCCCCGGTATGCCTAGTCACGCGAAGCTAGGACCCTAGCTCTCTGATGTGCGCTAACGAACATGATGCTGCATAGTACTCACTGGCATAATCTGAACGATCGAAGATGGATCCCATGTCCTATAAATATTTATGAACAGGATTGTAATAAATTCAAATTGATTTTTATATTTTACGACCTCGTTACTTAAAATGTTTAAGAAAATAACATCACGCCTGTATTTCGAAGGAGGGATAGACAGAGAAGTGTCGAATACTCACACAATTCACCTCATATGTCACACACACCATGGAGTAGAGGGTGTACGTATTATCATACTTCTCGGTATATCTCAATAAATTCAAATTATTCTCTGCTTAACATATTAGGTACTTGGCGTGAAAATATGTACGTATATATGAAAAATTAAAGAAAATAAAATAAATTATGCTTTATTATAATAAGGCTCGTCCATGGCCAAGTAATAAAGGAATTGACATGAGGAGCTTATGCTACGATCAATATAATCTCTGAGTCTCGATTTTTACACGACTTACATGATTTTACGTAATCGATGAAGCTTATAGCCTGAAAATAACTTCAAGTAGAACCAAAGTTTTTAAAAAAAGCTCCAAATCTACCAATTACCATCAGTCCCATATCACTGCACCAATATCACTGCTCTGACAGTCTAACTGAATTCCTTACAATTTATTGACGAACCCACATATCATTTAAGTAGCTGAGTAGTGGCCGCCAACA
Source organism: Parelbella ahira ahira (assembly GCA_018244795.1). Lineage (NCBI taxonomy): Eukaryota > Metazoa > Arthropoda > Insecta > Lepidoptera > Hesperiidae > Parelbella > Parelbella ahira. The sequence continues at coordinate 2,120 of DWME01007475.1, forward strand.
CCAGGAACGCTTATGCAGTTAATTACAACCTACAACATTGAACCGTTATAGAACTAACCCGTGGTAAACACTAAACGCTTCTGGTAATGAAATATCCGATAAACACGTGCAATTTAAATAACAATCGTATTACAGTCCGAAGAAATTAGTACTGATGTAGCCGATACGTCGCTAACTGTATCTTCTGATCGGTTTATATCCAGCGTATTACCGTAAATACGACGCATTTACTAAGAATATGCCAATGTCGATCGATATTGGTCATTACGTTGTATTACAGCGGTATTTCTCTTGACGCGCGGTAGGAATCGATTGTTAACTGAGAATTTCCTCTACCCGAGGCTGCTATGTAAATGCAGCCCGCTCCTCGCTCGCCTGTCACTCATGCTTATCGACGCCGGCGTGTAACATCTCAATACTCACTTATTAGCCCACAATGCAACATTATTAACAACCTTGTAACTCGTGTAAATATCTTTAAAATGCCGCTATAGATACTCAAGGTAGGTTCGGTATATGTGTGTATGTGCTTAATGATTTTATACCTTACGGTCACTTACATCTCACTTGGAGAAGACTGGCCAACGAAAGTATGTATTATTTTTTACATTTGAACTTTCACTTCCATTAGAATCGTAATATCGAGGCGCTGGTCGCTGTCTATCAATCCTAATAACAATATGGTGCATAGTTTGCAAAATTCAATAACGATACATCAAAAACGCAATCAGTGGGAAGTCGTGTGCGCCCACCCACACTATCAGCATCTATTCAATCAAGAACAGTCGTAAATCACTTCGCGTTTCTCGGCTTCGTATTGTTTAGGCTTAGAGCATATGTGGGGTCGTTTTATAGCGGCCAATAATACGAGTAGTATTGACAGGTGCCACGTGGTATATCTTTGAATTTATACACAATAATTAAATTTTTAGTACTTTTCTTAAAAGTTATGCATAAATGCAAAGAATGCTCTTAAAATACGTTTGATTTATGTGTGTATAATGCGTTTTTATGTTTCTATGATACGTTCGAACAACAATAGTGTAGCCAATAATAGATGTACTCGTAGGTACGTGAATCGAATTCAAATACCTTAGTGTAAAAAATCAACTATAATAGATAAACTGTTCATTATTGCTTTTGACACTTAATTAATAATACTAAAAGACGACCAACAAGGCATGCACGGTGCCAAAACAATAGTAATTATGTTTAAAGTTAAAATTACATAATTTTTAAATGAACATTACAAAAAATGTTTAATGATCTTTACGTTTTCAGTGCGTGAAAAAATTAAGCAACAAAATTGTAAAGCACCAGTATTGAAACAACTCGAAACATCAAAACGTAAGAAGCTAGAACAAAGCACATCTCACATGTTACGAACATGAAATACTTTAACGTCGTATTCAAGGCGTACAAACAAAAAGGCCCGTGGGTGGTTCGCGAGCGAGTTCAAAGTAAACATCTGGCCACATTCCCCATAAAACTCTATATAATCTTGTTTCGCGAGCAACTCGGCCACTTGACAGTGCAAAAAGAGCATCGGCCAGAGTTCACAGACGTCCCACGGTTTAGCCATTGTTGCTCGCGCGCGTACAGCGTGTCAACTGACTATCGTGATCGGAGGCTGGTCATCTTTTAAGAAACATCTTCTATGCACTCTCCTTCTTCATCGACAATTTGTTGTGGCAACATTCGCTCATTCATTTTTGTCTTGACATTCGGGAATTGAAACATGCAAACTATTATCGATATGTAAATCAAATATTTGTCATATTATATGCTTATTTATACAGGCTGTCCATACATTTACCAAATTTTTTTATAAGTATGTCCACGTCTTAAACTCTATATTGATAAAGGGAGAGTCAAGTTAATATTTGTCAATATAGTGTCTAATAAATCTCCATATTGATAAATGATTAATATTTATCAATATGGAGTAATAAATAAAGTCTCTCTACTTATACAGAAACGGCTTAAAGTATAAATCCTTCGAGATATTCGTACACTGAATAATAACAATAAAGTCACAACAAAGATATAATATCTAGAAATTGCCATTTATTATGTAGATACGTCAGGTATCAAAATATATGTGACACTAAATATCTTTCTCTATTTATACGGAATTTGTAATAAGGATAAAAGATTTCATACCTCTTTCTGTTTATAAAAGTTTACGGCCCTGCAGGAGCGAAAACCTGGAACAAGCAAAAAATATGTGGATATTGTGCTATGATTGGGATCAGTGAATACTGCTGCTAAAAATATCGTAACTAAGGAGTTAGTATTTAGTATAATGGCCAGGTCTAGAGTACAGACCGTTTTATGCTTTTCAGTTAACAATTTTAAACCGTTTTATTTCTTTAACCAACAGCTTGTTAGAGTTCCGTAGCTAATACGCGAAATACGGAACATTTATAATTTCGTTCTGTCTATTGGTTACAGCCATTTGACTCATAGCCTATAAGCACTACGCAGGTGATATAACAGATTACTTCTAAAAACATTTACCACTCTATATTAGCGAAGGATTTAAGAAATCCAGTGTACTGCGTGAGATAAGTTTTCAAGTGTGAAAAAGGATGTCGCTGCATGACTTCTTCATTAGGAGTTAATAGCGTCGATATATGGACCCCAAAAGTCGCAAAAAAGATCCACCTCTCCGCCTTCCACTACCTTTTTGCTTTCAACTACGCGTCAGCGCATAGTTAAATACCTAAAGAAAAATGCAGTTAAACAAAAGCATTTAGGTAAGCAAAATTAGTTTTGGATAAACATGTGTATTTATAAGATGTAACCTATCATTTTTAAGACATACAATCTCTTGGAAACAATATTAAATATTGCGTTACTAATAACACCAACATGTAACTACATTTTCATGTTCGTTCATGAATAGTTACATATTCGTAAACGCATAATACTTTTTAAAATTATTGAAAGATAATGGTCTACCACAACCTACTGTTTAATGTTTACATCAAGCTATAAAAAGACAAATAACTGTAATTAGCATGTTTTTAGTTATAAAAATAAACAATGGATGGGACTAAAATAAATCGTTCAAGACCGTTTATAGAATCGATGTTATGCCTTAAGAGTAAATTGAAAGTTTTACTGTTATTTGTTTACAGGATGTTTATTTTTATCGTAGTTTGTTATATTGTTATACGGGCTAGAGACAGGTTAAACATAAAATAAAATAAAACATATCGCTACATTTTTATTTGCAACACGAGTAAACATACATAAATAAGTGATGATTATCTTGAACTATAAACCGATTAATCTTTATTTGCAGTGGAGGAGTGGCTGTGGTAAGTGCCAAGAAGATTTTTATGCTAAGCTGGCTTTCATCCTGGTTTATTTTTATGCTTCGCAACTTCAGTGGTCGGATAATTTGTCTGTCTGTAGACTGAACAATTTAATAGGACCGTAGTTGGTGGAGACAAGTTTCAATTATAGTATTGTACAAGTTATCATTAATGTGTTCTTTTATTATTTTACATCACTTTCTCATTAATATCTTCTTTGCTTAAGTTTATTATAAGTATACAAAATAAAAGGCATAGTACCATTTTTATTACGCGGATGTAGGGATTAACTATTTCACCATTAGATGTTTTTGTATATGTACTGGATTGATTGTACATGTGCTGGCTTAACTCACGTACGTTTTTTGAGTGGATGTACATTCAATTATAGGAGATATCAGTATATTTTAAATTTAATAAAAATTTTCTAGTAAATTATACAAGTATTGTACATCATATAATGATATCTAAGAACTTTATCGCATTATGAGATACGACACCTAGAACGTACGACGACGATATTTACGTTTTATCTAACTAAATAAAAACACTCATTAAAGCTATCGCACGCGTCATAGATAACGGCACGTAAAGCCTTCGAACGTAGCGCACGCTCTACAAAAAACGATAATGTTTGCAAATTATTGGACTTCTCTCTTTATTACGTCGATAATATTGCGGTTTTATGGTAACGACGCCACCGAAACTACAATTTGATCTCTTCATTTAAAAAAACATAACGGTCAAGTGTGAAAGTGTACCCATGATGGTCGTCGCCCGAACATTATAATACACATGAACCACCGATGGCAAGCTATTAATCATAGGAGGCTAATGACGTCATAAAGCATCGGGAGTCTCGAACGCATTACACTCAGGACAGATACTAGTTACAGCAGCCGTCGTAAATAAGTCAAAGTTGTTACTATGGCCTTTTTCTTGGGAAACAGCGTTAGAGTTGAAAACAATATCGCCGGCGGCGCTCGTGCGCTGCCGACCAATAGATGAACAAAATGGGAAAATAAAAGGTCTCGCATTGAAATGGTTCCTATCGCCTTTTGGCTCGGTTGCTTCCCCTTTATCCGCAGATCGCGCTAGACAATGTGGTGGTGGGTGCGGGGCTGGGGCGCGCGGGGCGCGGGGCGGGGGGCGCATGTGCATGACCGCGCAGGGCGCAATGACCTTGCGCGCACATTCCACCCGCTCTTTCGAAGGCTCCCGCGGCCCTCCATCTATCCCGCCGCCTATCTAGTTTTAGGTCCAGATCTAACGACTTCAAACAAGTCCAAAACCACGCGAATAGAAGGACGTAGACCTCGGAATGATATTAAGAATACAATGAAAACAATTTGCCAGTTACAAAATCCATTTCGATACAGGTGATGACATCGATGAGTCACATCCCATTTGCGCGATCCTACCTACATAAATTCTTATTCTCTCGTCCATGATACAAATCCGGTCGCTCTGTTTAGCATATCGAGAAAGTATTGTCTAATATATGGCTTACACCTACAGAACTCAAAATGCGAATATTTATTTAAATATTTCAATTTTTTGCTTTCTTTGGTTAAAATACGGACTATGAAACAAAAACACTTCCCGTTTGAAACACACCTTTGTATGCACACAGGGACAAAGACCGACATAAGATTATATGCAAATATGATCATTATTTCTATAACACGTACTACCCAAGATGTGTGATATGATAAACCTACTTTTCATGTAAATCAAATATTGAGCGGCAAAGTGTGTCATCGCCCTCTGTTAATGCGTGTTGTACAGCGACCAGGCTCACTATACGGAAGTGATTAACAGTCAAATAAAAGCGCGTTCATTACAGCGAAGCCTAAACCTTGGTCAGTTTTCAATGCGTATATTACATGAAGTTAAATTTTATAAAAGTAATTGTTTGTTTTTCATAAATTTTAACACTGATTTAATATAACCGTTAATATAGTTCTTAATTCATTAAGACTTACAAAATGATGTACTCCCGTAAAAATCACCTAAAAACCTAACAGAATATGGAGTTCACTAACTAGTGATCTTGATCGTGATGATAGCTTATCTGAGCTATATAAATAAGTAGGAGAAAAAGCTAAATAAATAAAAACGTTAACACCCACACAACTGTTAAATTTCGCCTCAACCATCCCTTTTACGGGCAGAGAATATTTTTCACGTTTAGATCTAACCTAAAACGAGAGACCTCGGACATAAAACCGGCGCCTACGCAGCGGATTCGAGGTAAAATGCATCTACTCAGGAAATAACGGTCCGTGTACCGAATTGTTAGAAAACCACGGACGAACTCACCAAACAAACCACTTACAATCGGCATTTGAACAACTCTGGGAAAAACACGTCACTCGCCCATCAGTCGTTACAGAAATAGACATTAGCGCTGTAATATTAAGTATATTATCAGTATACCGTATGATACTCTGCCTACCACCTAAGGGACATGACGTGAAAATATGTATTATTAAGTAATCCAATACACATATAATATATGTATATAATTTTTACAATGTAGATAAATGGAAGCATCTGGGTAAAGTTAAACGTAATAAACATATCCTACTTCACCTAAGCTAAATATTTTACAGCCTATGATAGATGATATAAACTAAATTCTAATATTTAATTATTTTTAAGCGATATAAATGACGAATCATTAGCTTAGTAACTTGAAATATCCGTCTTCCTTTGAACACACGCCCGATAATCTCAGATCCATTAAACGCGTCAGTGGGCACACGTAAGACGCGCAGTCGTCTGACTAACGATGGTAGCGCAGGAACGATTACCGGAACTGATAGCTCTGCCCCGCCATACTTGTTGGCGCTGCAGTTAAATATACAAAATGACAACGCTTATACTGATACCTACGCATCTATAAGTATAGATTCTAAGTTAGAATAGGCAGGTAAATCGGTAGTTCTGTACTTATATATTAATACATTTACACTTTAAATTATGGCCAAAATGTACATTTTAAGGAGGCCTGTGAACAGCCCTGGACTGGCTAGTCAGCCGCTAGTCAGCCAGACTGAAAGTAATATACTTTGAGATGAGGTTTTTATTAAATGCCCGATGGACGTACTTTAAAAATATATTTACGCCTGTATCCTTCGAAAGGGTAGGCAGAGGAGTGTAGTACACTCCCATACTCCAGCAGATGCAGCAGAATGCAGAATTTCGGGTAGGTACTAATAAAAATTCAAAGTTAGAAAAAATCGATGGTAAACGAACCGAAATCAAACTCAGGACCTGTCGAGCAGGAGTCGCGCTTGCAACCACATGGCCAACGAGGCAGGCAAACGAAAGAGGCAACTGTGGTGTACACTTGATTAAACAGTATGTTCATTGTATATACATATATGTGTGTATGGGTTGTTTGTTGAGTTTGTATTACACAAATTATAACTCATTGCCTACCATCTACACAGCTAAAAAGAAAAATATACCATTTATTTATATGCACATCACATCCAACGCCTATAAATGACAAATAAATTGATCTTATAGCGCTATTGAGATAGGAGTTCTAGAAATATCAGCTATATTCAGGTATCGATGGATAAAAATGAATAAAAACGTAAGCGGTACAAATAAAACAGGATAAACTCGTAATATATCGAGTCAAATCATAGCTTATCTGTGTAGACGATAACGAGATGGTACAAGTATAAAAATAAAATGGCTTTTTACCGCCAACCACAGTGCACGGCGGAGCCCTGCCGCTCATGCCGCGCCCGCACTCAACTGTAAACTTACAGCTTCCGTGAAGACAAACCATTCATATAGAAAACATAGAATATCAATAAAATAATAACACATAAATCACGGAACTCCTCAAGGGATATACCAAAACGATCACAAATCCTTGAGGAAAGGCGTGTATGTATGAAGAGATTTATGAATATAAAAGGATCACGGCAGATCTGTATGGATAGAGATATTAGCATTCGTTTCTCTCTGCCTGCAACATAAAGGACGTGGCAGGAAGATACAATGCTCGTAATTATTAATTTAATCATTAAACTGTTTTGTTTCGCTTTAATTAAATTTTTTACGAGTATACCTTCTTTGTTTCTAAGAATACACGTACGCAATGTTACACGAATAAATGTTTTTTTTTTACTTTTCTGTCAACCTACAAGAATGTAATAAGTCCATAAGAACGTTTATAAAAATGTGCTTGTATATGAACTGTAATGAAACAAACCTGTTTCCATTGCGTCAATTACGTGTCAACTATAATTATTGGTAGTACAAGAACTTCAAGTGGAGCCTGATTCAGGGAAAACAATGTGAAAAATTGTATATAGAGTATCTCTCAGCACTTTATGAAGAAGCAACAAATACATTGTATAAAAACAGTGCTAATTCCGTCGTATCCAGTTCTCTCAAACAACCTGTTCACATATTGTAGTGACACAGTTTTTAATTCTCTATTTAGAATCGGAAATATTAAAGCGATTGAAAAACTTAAACCTGTTTAACTTCACACATTGGCATCTTCTACCCTTGAATTTGCATAAATTAAGCTAAGACTACGCTCTTACTTGATACGAGGAATATATAATACGAAATGAGTATATATTGTGAGTTGTCTAATCATAATCTATAAACTAATTCACTAAGTTAGATATGTCTCGCAATAAGCAAATTATCTGCAAGTATCATAGTGGATAAATCTTTTAATTTAAATAATAAAATTATTATAACGTCACGCCAAGATCTTTAGCGGGTATGGAAAGAGCACCGAGTGCCGTTTATATATCTCTATCTTTACAAATAATGACCTATATGTACATTCAACAATCTCTAACAATAATTACAATAAAAATAATCTATTTAAATCTACAGCAAATATATGTTTTAAATAAGAAACAATTTGAAAGTTTTAACGGCGAAATAAGTAATTAAAATCGTCAGCCATGCCCTTAATGAGAATAATTATGTAAGCTGTCTGTAACTGTGCACAGATTTTCCCACAAGATTGTAACAGCTTGCACAGGTGTGCACATTTCCTTCGCCTCTATGAGAATCTCACAAACAAAACTCAATAAAGACTTCAACGAAGTACACGAACAGTGCAATTAGTTGCTTACACAACTTATTTGCGCGATTCATTAAAATACCGCGCAGCAATCAAATAATCAACGTTACTGATGATTTTTAATTGGATTAGATCTTTAACTTCATAGATGTTTAACTCCACAGTAAAATCTGTGTCTGAAATGTAATAACATAATAATACTTATTTGTCAATGATTTATTAACATTGTTGATAGAGTATTGTAGTAGAGTATGTGCAAGAAACATAATAATTAATGCTTACTTATTTATTATTAACAAATATTATTCATTAATGAGTAGCTTCACTATATATTATTACCTTAACAAAAGTTTTGCAGGAAAGAAAGTGAATGAGTCATCGTAGCGCACATCCTTGGTAAAAGTGTCAACGTTTTAAAGGTCAAATTGCAAAAGAATACTGCTAAGTAAATCAAATGTATGACGCATCAGCGCCGCTAAAATTTTGTATCACACAGACGACCGAGATACGATAAAATCTCTATATAAACCACTTTTACGACTTTAAATACAGTTAGAGCTCGGTAAGAAAGTTAATGTCTTCGCTTTGTTGAAACTAAAACTAAGTTTTTTTTCTTACGGCCAGGGCGATTGGCGTTATACATTTATTTCTTGTATTTTTGTAACGCTTTTTTTATGACACCAAACCAATTTCAGTTTCTTTTTAAAGTATCGAACACAGCAGACGATATCTCGATACAGCTTTTTATAATCATAAATGAAAAAAAATCCAGTCTAAAATAACGAGGACATTTTTAATTGCAATAATTTAAGTTCTTTTATTGTTGCTGATTTAACTTGATGATAAAAAAAATGTAATGTATACAGTTCTAATAAAATTGTTAAGTAATGAAAAGTAAGGAGATTAAACACAATAAGATGATCGCTGACTTCCGCTCGATTCAGATATTCATGTCAATGATTTTATTGTGATATTATCGTGATGATCCAATTTCTAGAGATATTATCTGATTCTGTAGCGAACTTGAATATAGCAACACTGAATCCAGCGCCCAACATGGAAGCGGTCCGTTAGAATTCTTTTCGCAAACAACCGACAACGGACACGCCTCGATACGCTATCACACCAAATTTTACGCCTATAATTACAAATTAGTGGATACTCGGATAGCTGACCAAGTGTTTAAGAGTAGGTTAAGGTTATTGTCTTGTTTTCATATTGTTGTTTTTATTAGAACACTTATATTTTTACCCAAATTCTTAGCCAGGATTTATTGGCCGTAATAAATATAACAAATTCAACGGATTTTGACGATAGACTTGTTTCTTGACGAGAGGTTTAAAACGGTAATTTTCTTGCGCATTTTTTTACACTTAAAAAGTTAAAGTTTTATAAATTGACACGGAGTAATTTACTCAGAGTTGCCACGCTGTGCAAAGGGAGCGCGTTGATGTCTTTTGTTCTGTCATTTTGATATAATCGTATTTTAACTCTATTAAGCAAGCCAACTTACATTCAATAGCCATTCATTCGTTTTAACTGCTATTACTCTAAAGCATATTTGTGGGACCTACTTGCACTATGGAAATAGGTTATCAAATCCACTGCCAATACAATAGATATAAACAAAGGTGTATTCTCGCGATTTCTATACCAATCGATGTCTGATTGTCTCGGCACAAGTTGTGACAGAAAACGTCTATAGCTATGAACTTTCTTAGATAAAGAGGGTAATGTCCGTCATTCAAGAGTTGTGAAACAATCGCCCTGCGACGTGACTTATTCTGATGACCACGACGAGCGTTGACAGCGTGGATAATGTTATCGTTGTCTCTCGTGGCGACGATCAGGAACTAGGCTCGGAATCAATCCTTGTTGGCCGGGGAGCGGCGGGTCACTGACCGCTCCGCACGACGTCTCCACTATTATAATATATAATATCAAGCTGGCCACACTATAACTTACAACAAAATTATATTACCAATTAAACCTAACAAAAGACATTATTCAACAACAAAAAAATAATTAAACCTCATCATGTATCAAACCTCACGATAATGCAACATTACTAAAGAATT
>DWME01007476.1:0-12594 GCA_018244795.1 Parelbella ahira ahira
AAGCAACCCCACTCGACCAACAAGGCGGTCAAGATATGTATCTCTATTTCATTATTATCATTATATAGTCGCGCTACTGCCCTTACGGGGCATGCAAAGGACGCCAAGTTCAATTATCATGTTTATAATACAGATATAAGAAATATACTTTGGTTCAAAGCAGCATCCGAAAATGAAAAAGGGACTGCCCATCTGGTTCGAACATTTCACAATGACAAAAATCTTCTTACCTGTACGTTACCACTAAATGTAATTATCAAATACGGCTTAAGAATTATATATGGAATAATAATGTGTATAAACAAAAAACCGTAGAAGCAAAGCAGCAGACTGCAGCTGAGTCAGGTAAAGTGTATTCCTATGTAAATATGTCTACCGCTCGCTTTTCGCAAGTCGTTATTAAAATTAGTATTATTCGCTGAGAGTAGTAAATCTACTCAAAAAAAAAATAAAAAGTGAATTTTAATTTTGCAAAATAAGCCCCCCTCACCGCTCCTTTCGCCGTTCGGGAAAGCTTAGAAAGTAAAATTCCGCATTGAGTTTTACGATAGCTTTATTTAAAAACAATCCTTGGATTCTTCACATTAATGCTGTTGGTTCTTATGCAAATGTTGTTGATTTAAAAAGATTGGCATACATGGCAAGATACAGTTCATTACTAGCTTTGAAGATATGACAACAATAACAACAATATCTAAGGACATTTCCACACCCGACAATTTCATATCTGTCTAGGGAAACCCCTAGCTTTGGTAAACAGACAGCTTGGGTTCAATCGGATTTACAACAACCAGTACAGCAGATTAACTGACCAGTAGATATTGTTCTATGTTAATAAAAATAAGACAGTATGCGGCTATGGAACTGTCGATTTATGTTTACAGTATTTTTGAAACAAGTCACAGTAATAAGTGAACGCATTACAGATTATAGGCGTCATTAGCATTGAACAAGCTCACGAGAGCGCCATGCGTCGTGCCGTCGACTCGAGGGGTTACCTTGGAAGGGGGGAGGGCGGAATGTTTACTATATTTGCATTTATCTGCATCTGATAAAGCAAATAATTTGTAGATAACATTTGTATTAGAACATTATAAATTGTAATTAAGTGAAACGACGCCTGTATTAACTATAACTAGCACAGTTATCATTCCAATTTTTTTTATTTCTAATATTCTCTTATAAGATTATGTTAGATTTTGAATTTTAATATTTGTTATTATTTTAGATTTGGATTTTTATATTTGTTTGGTACCTGTGCCTACCAAATGAAGCTTTTGTACTCCGTCATGTTTAGCCAGCAAAATTAGCTTTTTGAAGTAGCCTTATTTTATTTTCTGGCAATCACCTTCAAAATCAAAAGTTGAAGAAATTAAATTATTTAAAAGTCTTTCTCATCGTATTACAGAGCAAGCACCTTTTGGATATTAAATTATTTTCATTTAATAGTTTACTTAATGATTAAGAATTTCTTTATTAAGACATTCTGTGGTAGAGCGAAACCTGAATTTGTAGCCGATATAAGGCAATAGTCCCACCCTATATTTCATGGTGGGACGTATAACGTAACTGGTGTAACTTGGAAGAGTACAGCGCTTCTCTGACTTCTCCTTCAGGTAAATACCGGCGTGATGTTATGTTTAAATAGTCAGCTGTGCTAGAGAAGGTAAAAGGGAACCAGTAAAACGTGACATTACGTCACGGGCGAGGCACGACCCGTCGCGGTGAGGCGGCGGCCGCGCCAATAATAACATTACCGTTATTACGATTCAATTATCATGCGGCGTCGCGCTCTGCGTTATGTATGAACTATGGAAATCGGACGATTATCCTCTCCATATTCATGACTTGTATACTTCGTTTTTGGTGACTTGACGGTGTGCAGCTTTGCGTGTCGTTTGCGTTTCTACTTGTGGACACAAACTGTTTGGTTTGAAACACAATAATATGAGTAACATCAATGTTTAAAAATAAAGATACCAGTCGGTAGATAAAGGGAAATCATTTCGATGGGGAGAGAGAGAGCTAAGGATTCTTTTTACTCCTCTTTCATAACGTATAAATTTGTAATGAATATATTTAAAAGGGAATAACTTCAACAGTGGTCGTTAATATGTAGGTCAAATAAAAAAACGGTATCGTTCGACCTGATTAAAAAAAAATTAAGAATATAAAAGAAATCCGAACTGGGGTGATGTGAATAAAACTTATTTATAGGGGTAAGTTTGTGCAAGGGTACGCGTAGGGGAGTTAGGGTACCAAAAGAGTTCTGAGTGCGAGGACCCCTTTCACAAATTACGTTTTGCAAAGGTTTTTGAGTTTCAAAGAGCGACGAGTAGCTACGTCGGGTCGCTGCGGGCCACAACATATGTAGTTAGCGTGGAATAATAGGTTTTACACTTTTAAGTTTAAACCGTCACTATTTTTGGATCTATACTTATTTACTTACAGATTTACTATTTAAACTTTTGTCATTTAACTTCCATTTAACATTTAGTATGACTGTCATAATTCATTCGACTACTGGCCAAACAAGTATTAGAATAACATACACACGGTACCTACACGTTGTTTTTATTCCTGTCAGGTGTCTACAACTCCTAGTTAACTAATTAGTCAACTTTGTTTAATAACAAGTTGTCTTGACAGAACGGAACAAATCTCGTACTCCTCACTTAAATCCTTATCATTAACAGTCTAACGCGACGCGACCCACTTAGCGCTGATGGCGTCGTCCAGCAGATGGTCAGTGACGCAAGCCTCATCACCATACCGGAGACAATGATGTCATAAATCACCAGCGTAATGCCTAATCAGCGACCGATTGTCTCGTCGTATCTTTGAACCGTGCTTGACACAGATATAAGTAATTGTTATTAAGTACCCTATTTTTAACTAGAGTATTGCCAATAAGACTTTGCTCATGTCAGTGACCCTTAACATTTAGGATGTAGTGTAAGTATAGATGATCGTACGGACGATTTTGTTTTTGATATTTGTGGCAGTAAGAGAGTGAATTCCACTGTATAAGTATACAACTTAGAACAGTATTCGCGCGGTGCTTCTGTCTATTTCAACATTATTATTGTCTTTTGACGCTTGATTGAATATGGACGTATACAATACTCACCGTGTCACCCCTATCTTCTATTGGCTAGGCAGAGATAAGAGATTACAAATGACTACGGTCCTAACAAATTACTTCTGCCTCTTCGATTTACATCAAACACCGGATATTTCGTGCGACAGATACTCGTGAAGCAAAACGTATGTGTTTCGATAAAATCAGAAACGACTTGAAAGAGGTCCAACGCAAGGGTTCTTTCAATCGTGATGAAAATGTCATTAATAGGACATGTCAAATGTCATTAATAGGAACAGACTCCCGGTAGTCACCATATTAGAGCACTGTACCATATTTGTATGCTGGTACTCAGAAAACGCTAGTAGTCCTTAAGAGGTTCCTATTGTAAATGGGTTGCCAAATGTGGCAAAATGGGGTGCGATCACTTCGCGGGTTAGTACAAGTATTTTATGCTGTTTCTCGTATCTGAAGTTATTTTATATTGTCATGTTGCTTAAACCCTTTCGTAGAAATGATTAGTTAGTATCGACCATTAATTAGTACTGACACAATATCTCTGCTGCCCTGAGTTGTAGAGAGGGCTTTGTGTGGGTCAACATTGTGATGTTAATTAGTGACAGTGTAATGAGCAACAAAACAGTAGATCAGGTGCTAAGTTCACTTCTGTGCCCCAGTTGGCGGGCGGCAGATGGGCACGTGACGTCATCAGTTCCGCTTTCCGCCGCGCGCCGAATTTCATTACATACACTTTCACAGTGCGCACGCGCCGCGCGCCGGTGTGCAGCGCGGGCGGGACTACGAGTATGTCACTTGTGACTTAGTTTTTATCATACAAAACGTCATCATTGGCAGCCCTTTTATCGCTCCACACATGCCTCTTTTCAGCACGAGTAGCTTTAAACTCATAGTCTGAAACGCTATCTAATTGCGTATTGTTAAATTTTTTATGTAATTTGGCTATTAATCCGTTTAAAAGAACATCAAGAATTCATTATTAAAAAAATAATAAAGTTTGTTGAATTCCTGTTGAAAGTTCAAAATGAACTGAATATCAAATAAAGTGACAAAACGTAGTGTTCGAGGTAACGGAAAAGTCGAACGAAAATTTTATATCAACATGTTTTCTAAGCTATTAATTAATTGAAGTACCTACTATAGTAGTTTTAATATAAAGCGTGTAAAAATGAATTTGTATTTTATGGCAAAAACTGAAATGTCGCATTATACGATGTAGCTGTTGGTTGTATAAAGTAAAAATGTTAATAACACTGAAGGAAATGTGCTATTATCGTTTGCTACCTATAAAACCACTATCAAAATTAATATCTTTCGAAGTACTCGTATTACTTTTCCTGTCCGTGATTGATTGAAAGGCATGGCCACCTCATATACATTTACGGCTTCACGTTTTTCGTGGGTGCGGTTTGTGATGTGACGTAGTGCAGTGTGGGTGTTCCGGACAGGTGTGGCCGAGCCATCGCCTTTGGGGTTATGCCCTTTAAAACCCATGCAGTAACTGTTTAATGCAGTAATGTGCGTCAGCTTGTCTTGTGACTTAATATCATTATCTAATTATGTATGATAATAGTAATATACGGTCATTCATAAAGCGGTATCTGATCCCGCAGCAGGCAAGGCCCTTACACTGGTCAATAGACAGCTAACATACGACATACACATACAAACACATTTACGGATAATTTGATTTTATGAAAATAACAACAACTAGCTTTATGTTTGTTTGAATACCAAATACTAAGCACGTAATTAACATCGTGTGATTTTATATTTTTATTCATACACTCACATACTCGTATATAATCATAATTCTACAAGCCGCAGTTCAATCATGGCGCAAAAACGTCTAAGTGCATCAGCCACGATAAAACATTAATATACGGGCTCATGAGAGGTGGGGAGTAAAAGGAGCGAGAGATGTCCCTCGGGGCGGCTAGACTTTGTTATTAGAGGCCATATGTTATAGCGGCGTAATCCCCGTCTAGACGGCCGCGACGCCACACAGATAGTTACGGCGATATTGCTCTGCGTAGCGCCGCGACCTACCTGGGCTGCCTCAGCCCTGATAATCGTTCAGCCATAAAACACTAGCACGTCACCGGTCAAAACTAGACACGAGTCTCCTTTTTATTGTTTTAGGCTTGGCCCTTGTCACATGTGCACGAATGTAATTAAAGCAATTTTGGGGCTTCTTATACTGTTATTAGTATAACATGATCACGCCAGTTTTCCTATAGGCAGAGAGCACCGAGTACCAAATACGTGTTTCCTTACAGATGTGACCCGCTTCCGTAAACAATGAGCACTGAAAGTTGTTTGAAGCTGAAAATAATCTTCGATGCGCCGAAAGGACTGCAAATGTACACGGCTTTCACCGAAAAGTTGAGCGCAAACTTATTACCATGTTACTTAGAACAATTGTGGGTATAGTTACATCGGCAACTATCCCGCGAATCACTACATCTTCAATCCGTTCCCGCGCCGTCCGACGCAATTATACGGTTATTTGTCAAACAATGATCCCGCATCCGCAAACCAATAAGCAACCACCGGAAACTCTTTAGACTGAGGGTTCCTCAATCATATTATGATTGCCTGTCACTTTGTTTTGTCATATATACAGCCGTCATCTGCCTGTTACGCTAGCCGCGACTAGGGAGTAATTTTGGACTCTTGATTTATTGTTAATCAAATTAAACTAATATTTAGTAACAGTAACAGTACCATTATTGCAATAGGATCACCACCTATTCCATGGGACTTAAACGTAACTGGTGAAACGTGGGGGTGTAGTATACACCTCTGCCTACCCCTTCGGGGATTACAGGCGTGAGATTACGTTTTTACCCTTATTTATATATCTTGTTTCCGTTAGATTGCAAACAAACAAATGAACGGATATTTATATACTTGCATATTGTCCATGAATTATAGTCATCAATACCATTGTAATTATCATATCGAAGTTCACCTTGGACACCAGGGCCTGTCCATACAGAAGTCGGCCGACATCCAGGTACTGTTTGTTTCAATTAAACGTAACAAATTATATTTGCTGTCGACATCGATACAGAGAATTAGATTTAAAAACAAGTTAATTTCACTATCTTAATGATGACTAAACAGTAACCATTCGAATATATTAATCAAATCTTCCGCACTAAGGATTCCAGTGTCATGAAAAAGAAATATGTACGATACAAATATGATGCATGTTTGTAGTGAGTGAAACAAGAAAAATTGCGAAACAGGCGCGCGCCTAACTATGCGCGCACAGCAAGATCGTAACTTGGAATAATGGGACGTACGAACTGACGGCAGCTCCGCGGTGCGGCACTGCACTCTAATTAACTGTTCACACGTGCTGTTCTGATGATGTGCGTAATTTCAACTGTCTTCAAATTAATCATTTCTGTTTACTACTTTTCTAATTTTTAAACTTTCTATTTATTATGTCATGTCGCCAGTACCCTTACGGAGTAGGCAGAGGGCACCGAGTGCCAAATATCTCTATGGTTATAGAGCTAAAGTGATTATTCCAGTTTCATCACTGTCATAAATGCATCCCGGTTTCAGAGACTTCCCTTCCCCCGTTAGCCCAGTATCAGACCTATTTAGTCAAGATAGGTCAGCATAGTTTAGGCTCACACTGCTCCTTGAAATTTTTGATTGCCCCGGTAGCAGGAATAGTACTCTTTTACTTTTTCTTAAAAAACCTACTATTTACATTGTTATGGCTTTTGTCGGGACTCCAAAACTGCAAGAGCCTTTAGAACGTCTATTAATTGATTTCTTTCTCCAGCACAGAGCTATGTGTAGCTCTGTGCTGGAGCTGGGCTGTGGCCCTATCTGCTAACCTCTTGGATTTCTCTGAACTCCCTAACTCGCCACTCACGTCTGTTAAAGCCGTGACGTCCATTCGTGCAAGAGATAGACGACTGCAAAAAAATAAAAGTACTATCAATATTAATAACAATCACAGCATAATATGAATGCATTGCATGCAATTAAATAAATATATTAATTAACAATAACGAGGAATGTTTTTGTAAATATTTAGTATTTGGTAATGAGGCCACGCTGTGCTATTCAGAACAATGATCACGTTAATTATATCGAAGGATTTTTGACCGTAATCCAGCAATTTAATAATTAACGGACTGTTATTAAGGACTATTGTATTACCTCAGATTTATCTTGAGTTGCATTGTTCGGTATAGAGAATCACATATGGCCAGTGAATAAACTGACAGTTCATCTAGAAAAATGTTTCCAACGTGCCATCAATATGTAAATGAAAACGGATTCTTCGTATCTCGTTGGCAGCTCCTGTAGATATTAGCGTAATGACAGAGAGCGCCGACGACCGCAGCCGGTCGCGGCAACAAAACGTCATTAGAGCCACTCTCGATAGCAGCCAGTTAGCCGCTGGAGGTAGCCGCACTGCGTCTTACTAACTTCAACAGTGTGATAACTGTAGCAAACTACTACGAATTTTCAAAATTTCCCTGTTTTTTTCGACTTCCAACATCGATGAGATTAAATATATTGTTCCTATTTTTCGTTTTAACACACAATGAAAGACAACAGAACCACCGGTAATACTACACAAGTGCGGGTAGGATTCCGGATTCGATTCCAGGCCGGGTAGATATGTGAATTGAGAATGTATGTACCTACATTATAGGTAGTAGAAATTAAGTCCTTTAATTGGTGCTTATTGCTCTACATGACTGAGTGGTAATGTACCGAACATTACAGACGGATAGTCGATGTTTCGACACAATTACAATAATTACTCAGACTTGAACCTTGTTTAGTTGTGTTACATTGAGCTGCTTGAAGTGTATTATATTTTTTGTTACATTTATTAAAGTCAGCCATTTCGGTTACATTATGTACGGTTATGTTGCCCGCTCTCTGTTGCTACATATCTAGCGACCATCGCAACATGACCGGATTCTTTCAACGTAATACTGAATATGTAATTTCTACCGTACATTACTTCCAGCATTTTGCTCATATATACATAATTGTTACAGCAGTATATTTGCTTAGATGTAGAACGCATATTTACAAAAATAATTCATATAACCTCTTTATCGATTCGTTTTTTTCGTGAGTTCAAGCTAATGCTTATTTCGTAATTAATATATGAAAAAAATAAGTGTTGAAGGCGTATTTCGGCATTATTTAAGTTGCTGATAACAACTGCTTAACAACGAATCCCTTAATGTAAATGATGTGCAATATTTAGCGATATTAAACGATGCTTAGTCCCAGCTAGATCAGTGGCGCGATACTGAATTAATCCACTGCTAATTATCTCCAGTCGCGAGGCCATCCACGCTCGATAAACAAAATCTCTGCTTATAATCATCATAATTATTTACTGTTGATTCATACTTTAGTGTGTGCTTAGCGTAGACGGTACGAAAAGCTATGTTCTGTGATACCCGAAACACATTCCCAGCGTAGGCATTATGGATAAAACCCCCGTTGCTGGAACAGTAGGTACATCTAAACATGAATTTATGATGATGAAGACATTAATTTAGTTATTCTGTATTTATCACTTTCTTTCGTGTTAGTCATTTACAAAGCAATCATAAAAATCTCTTAAAAAACTTATGGTTGATTAATATTTTTTTATGTTCGCCACTCAGCAAGGCGTTTTTTCATCGACGCGAGCAATCTAATTGAATGAACGACACCAGATAGCTGTTTCGAATGCTCATCGCAAGCGCGTGATACTGGATCAATTACTTAACAAATGTATCGTAAACTCTTAATAAGAAACTTTGAGCCCTCTTGTATTTAGAAGAAAACAACGCGAGGAAAGTGAGAAAGATAGAATTATTTATAACGTTCTTTCAGGCGCTTGAATGCTGCCATTCAGTGCTTAAGCAACGCGGTTGATTGTGTTATAAGCCTTTTTACTTTAAGTGTTCAACAGTGTTAAGATAAGAGCCGGGATGATGATAGACTCCAAACATCTTGTTGTGATAATCACAAAAATGTTTTGAGATCTAGGAGTAATTTAGTAGGTCTCACATGCTTGTATTAAGTTTTAGAAACGAAGATGTATTCGTGTGCGATCACGCCGCACTGAGATGGCAGAAATGTAAGCGATAGAACGGAACTCGCTGAAAGCTCTCCTTCTCCTGAAGTGTAGCATTAGGTATTAGCAAAGTCCTCTGACCTGACCACTATCTTAAAAAGCCTTACACAGTTAACCGTCGTGGCTTTTCGAAAACAAACTTTATTGCTTTCCGCCGCAGGCCATAAAACCCTTCTTCGAGCACTCTACTCGCGAGTAAATTATTAACCACTGATATGCCCATTATATTTGATCACGACTGAGTTTCTTTATCTTAACACTGCATCTATAACGTCAACAATAACCGCTGTCTTACCAATAGCTGTGCAAATTTCATATAATTGATAATAATCATATCGCTTATTAAATCCTTGTCTACATCCTGTTCATTAAGAGACAGCAGAACTACTCAGAATGCGTTGAATTATTGTCCTATGCATTCGTTAGTATCAATATATCTGAGCGACAGCATCTGAATTATGTATTGCAATTTAATCTGTAGACATTTTCACCGAACCAAGTGGCAAGTTGTACGTGGATAGTGACGAGTTGAGTAGATTCCTGTGTCGACGATCGAACGCGACAAACAAGACTGGCAACAGCACTTGTCACTTGGAATATCAAAATAGAAAAGGACGCATTCAGTGCGTTAACATCGCCGGCCGCAGATAATAAAACCATCTCATTTCCGTCGTAAAAGACGCGTTAACACGTAGCTGCACGCATCTCGCCTTATCGTCGTCATCTCGTCTCCGCCATGGCGCAGCAGTCAATCCATTATGCATCATATTAACATCACCATAGAGACCCGGCAAGATGCCGTTGCGAAATCCGCACTGCTAATAAAATTGAAGCCAATTAAAACTACCACATTTTCTCTGGAAAGTCAGATATTATTGTGGCTTATCTGCCCATCGTAGCCCACATTTATTATCTGTGCTCGGCTGAATATCAGCTATTTGAAATAAGAGGCCAGTTTTGCTAAATGAGATGTAAGATGGAGACTGATCTATTTATAATTCACTGTTCATTTTATAACTGCGAGTTTGTAAAAGGATACGTCCAGTGCAGGGCACATTGCAGACACAATTGGCCGGGCCGCAAAGTATAGGCACAACAAACACGAACAATATCTGGACCCAAACGCCTGCTATTGAATGTTGATAACTCTGTTTAAAAAGAAATAAGCAGATACAACTAAGACGCGAGCATTGCTCTCCATAGATTGGAGGTAACAAAACAACTAATATGTTTATCACACATGACCATTTTCGTGACTTTTGCTCACAAACACGCCGATCATATTAACGAGCTTATAGCCTTTATTAATGGAATAAGAAAAAGTAGTTCAATATAGTCGTACAACAATTTCATTCACTTGATTACTATATATATTGGTGACACTACATACAAAATTTTGCAGGTCACAAAAATGCGTTTCGTTACTTCACATACACCACCATGCACCCATCACATATTGTTATCAATTTTTAAAATATCCCCTTAACTTTTTTTGTAACAGTACGACACTATTTATTACCCTCTAAGTCGAATGTGTTAGAGAGATAGCTTAAATCTGATTCCTCAACCGCATATGTCTATATTCGTGTGTCTCGTTAGTAAGTAGTACAGGTGAGAGGATTTGTTGCTACGAAATATCTTTTTGTTGTTCATTACAGATCGTGCTGTATGCTGCTCAATTCAACAATTTACGTTAAACCTTGAAGTGACGTAATTATTACTTACATCATAGGGGAGGGAGGTCGTACCACTGGTTGCCGTACTTCCTTGTTGCATTTTTAAACAAATTGTAATAGTAAAATCAAATAACTAATTGTTTTAATTTAACTGCTAAACTGCGTCGAAACGCGGAAATGAAAAAGTATCTACCAACCGTCGCCAGTTCAATCGTTTAATTACGTTTTGTTATTGATATCTACAACCACCAGCCTATCTGGCATCTATCTACTTTTAGAGAACTACATATGTCCATATGCGTTACAAAAAAGTTACACGATTCTTGAACATTTCGAATTATTTCCGCGTAAAAAACGATTACATTTTTTAAGAAGAAAACAAAAAATTTCAGAATCGTCCCGGAAGATCTTCTGCAAGGCCCCGCTAATACTTACTTACTCACCAAATTGAATAAAAAAATGGTACAAATAACAAAGCGCAAATATCTTTGGATATAACAATAGCGTGAATACTTGGCAAAAGCACATTACATATTATTATCGAATTATACACGAATAATAAATATTTTTCATCTGTATGACATATGTATGTGACAAATGAAATACGACGATGACGATAAAAGAATAAGGAAATATTTAATAGTCAATGGTCTCTGCCTATCCAGTGAGGGACCTGGCGTCATAATAATTTAGAATAAACGTAATATTTCAGTGCAAATGTTAATATTTACGGCACATTGGACGTTCCGCTCGCAGTCGCTCATCTAGTTTACGGCCTAATTGTTGTACGATTTCGGCAATTTCGTCAGATTTGCACGCAACGGCCGCGCACCGTGAAATGAACAAAAAGCTAGATATTTCACTCAATTGAAACTGCCAGTGAAAGTTACACTCGCGCTTGTGTCGTGAAATCTTTTGTTTTCCGATCGTATTGGAATTTAGTCATGAAGTTATTTTAGCGTATTTTTGTTTATAACATGGTAATTGTAGATGTAACAAGGCTTTTATGATAACAGTCAAATACAGAAAGAAGCTTCACAATGTCTTATGGTGGAAAGTAATCACTGTTTATTTTAGGGCTAAGGTAACAAGATCAGGTATAACCGAATATAAGATGGAAAGGTGATGTTCCAAGGAAAATCAGTTTCGATCGCTTCTATCACATCCTGTCAGTTGGCACTTCCCACGTATTGGATACAGTTAGCGAGAACGCTGCTCCAGTGGCGCTGGTAACGGTGCCCGCGCCGGGGCAATGGGTGAATGAAGATGTTCGTATGCAAAGCGAGCGTCACTCTGACCAGATGCTCTCGATTACCAAATTCACGAAGTTATATTGACAGCGGCGCTCAAGTATTGGTAAATTAATCGTTTCTACGCTATTGTAATGGTAATGTGGGAGGAACTAGTTGTTCAGGTTCAAGATGCTTGGAAGATGTTGTTTATTGCTTCATCATCATCAACATAAACTTTTTTATCTTTCCATTGATAAACCGTTGTCTCCTCGCAGATTGAGAAGCATAAGGAGCACAGTCTGGAACGTTGATCAAATGGGGGTTGGTAGATTTTACACGCCTTACAGAACACAGCACACCTGGTGCAGATTTCTTCTTGATGTTTTGTGCGCCGTTACGCCAAGGGAAATTTAACCTGAAAAACACATTGTTTGAAAATATGCGCGTTCAAATTTGAACACA
>DWME01007477.1:0-12593 GCA_018244795.1 Parelbella ahira ahira
TATATTTACCGTTTTGTAATTGTTCTTGTTAATGTTAAGGGATGCACAAAATTTGTACTTTAGTGTGCGCGGTGTGGGGTGCGCGGGGGCGGGCGCGGCGCGGAAGGGGCGCGCGAGGCGCTGCAGCAGGCGCGCGCGCTTGCCGCCGTCGGCCGCCTCGCCCTCCGGCTTGCGCTTGCGGCCCACCACGGGCGCCGTGGGCCGCGCCGGCGCCTCCGACACTGCGCGCGTCACCACACAATCATATCTAGCCCTACATTATTTTAGTATACTGTCGCATCTCGCACCTGTATTTCATATACCTGATCTCTAAATTGAAATATTCATTGTATTGAATGGACCACGCCCTAACATCAAGAGTAAATTGGTGACTACTTCGGAATACGACAAATTTACCAGGCTACTTTTGCAGTAAACTAAAATCTTAACATGTAGAGATAGTATGTCGATGTTACCGGTGACGCTGGTGGTGGAGCGCACGCTCCTGCTGACGCCGATGTTCCTGAGAGTCATCTCCTTGAGCGGCTTGTAGGAGCGGCGGCCGCGGATGGAGCGCAGCCCGTTCAGGTAGGGGCTGTCCATGGGCGGGGCCTCTTCGGCCAGCAGCGACGACGATTCTGTTATGTCCATTTCCATAGTCGAGTTGTTACCTAATAATATGAAAACTAAATATAAACATATGCACAGAAAATTATATTTAGAAAGTTGTTTAGTTTTTGAGTGTATGCTATGTCGGTCAGTAATATTAATTATCCTAAAAGTAACTTATTTGCATGTCGCTTGAGTTTTGCGATCCCGTGACAAGCGACCCGCTGATCATTAATTATTATCGCCGGGTGGAGACGGTGTATGGAGGGTTATTTTATTCAGAAATAAATATGAAGGCTTAAACAATACTGGCTGCTTTAGTACGGATTAAGTAAAGATACAGTTTAATGACTAACCCGTTTGTTCAAAGTTTTTCAAGCTTTTTAACAAGTTAAAACGACCGATACTGGAGGACACTACAGAAAGCACATACCTACATAACCCACCAAGGCACTGTAAACACATGAATATTGATTACTAGTGTCCACTGACTCTTAAAACCGATCGTGCCACATGTGGCTACAAGTGTTTGGTCTTGTTTGACCGATAACGATCTGCAAGCGCATCATCGTTCCTGCTGATGTGGGCTAGTGCGATGCGCGTGGTGGGAGTGGCGGCAGAGTGAGCGAGGCGCGGTTACCGGTGTAGTCGGCGCGCACGGAGGAGGGGGCGCGGCGGTAGGGCGACACGCGCACGCGCGAGCGGCTGTAGTTGGTGTCGCGCTTGCTGCGCGCCGTCTCTGCGCACACGCGCGCATACACACATTAGCAATACACACTACTATAAGCGTCTTCACTATCACAGTTGCGTGACATGCACACACTAATATAAACGCCAGTATCATCGTCTACATTGATACACACATTGACACTACACATTCTGTCACCGTTACGTCGACATACACATGCACATCACGGATAAATCTAAGCCCCGCCCAGCGACAGCCAACCTCAGATCCCACTATATTTTTCGAGTTTATTTAGTAACATTAGTAGTATCGGCTTGTGAGAAAGAGGGGACGAGAGGTGATAGATTTCAAATATTGTCACTTTATAAAATAAAACTAACCAATATTGATAATATAATGCACGGTCTCACCGTCATCTATAAATACTTGCAATGTAAAAGGTCGGAAATACACTTCCAATCTTTGACAAATACTTAATACTTTAGACAACCTTATAATAGACTACAACCTCCATAGGTTAAAAAAAACATGAATATTAAAATCTTAATATGATCAAGCTTTTTATTAAAAAATGCTTATTAAACTAATAGTGGCTATATTAAATATATCAAATTATGTTGGCTTTTCTTTTTGCACTTATTTATTTTATGAAAAACATGCATTCTGTCTAAGCTGCTTATTTTATTGTACGTTTATTAAATAACAATTTTATCAAATACAACAAAATGTATATGGTAATAATAACAAAATAACTCACCATCACCATCCAAATCTATAACAACATCGACAAATGTTGTTTCATTTCCCTCATCGTCCTTCTGTACAGGAACCTCTAGATCCATCTTCTTGGGTGAAGATTTTTCTGCCGCTTTTGTACTTTCTACTTTTGATGTCTCTTTCTCAGTCGACTTCTTTTCCGGTGTCTTCTCTGGCGCCTTCTCTGGTTTCTTGGACTCCGGTTTCGGTGAATCTGACGAACGGAGTTTTCTATCGGTGGTCGGTGTGTCTTCTTTCAGCTTCAACACTTTCGCTTCCTTCGCCTACATATTTGTATAATTTTGGTAAAAAACTAACGATAATTTATTTTCTATAACTTGTATTGCTTAATCCTGCCGTCTTTGTATTTTGTATATTCAACAGTCAGATAAGCTTGCAATTCGATACATTAAATACAAATGACAACTGTAATCATATTATATTTGCAGCCAGACAGTCGGACGTGACGTCACTGATCACTCGCCTGGCTGACAGGCATATACCAATTCATGCAAAGTAGCATGACTTTGGCAAGGTTCGATTAGACATGTGGCGTGATTTTATATAAGTATCAATAAATACACAGTATCATATCAAAAGCCATCAAAAACATCGATCTGTATAATTCAGCCTCAACAATAGATGTATAACAATGCATGTAATGCGTCTTATAAGACAAGACGTAATGAATGATAGAACTGTTCGTATAAGTATATTATATCATTAATGAAGATCGCTGTAAAGACACGCACACTGACGTCGTCCGCGGCGGGCGCAGGGGCGGGCGCGGGGGCGGGGGCGGCGGGTGTGGCGGGAAGCGCGGCGGGCGCGGCGTCGGCGCGGCGCTCGGAGGCGGGGCGCGGGGTCTCGGGCGTGCGCGTCGCCTTCGCCTTGTGGACACGGACCGGACTATGTTAGGCGATTTAGACAAGGGTACGAGACTATTGGTCATTTACATCATAGATTTCTACTCACACTTAATGTAAGATTTACGGGTAGGTCCTTATGTGGCTTTTCTTTGTATATTATTAGAACAGTACGATATGACTTAAAATATGTTTAAAATCCAAAATTTAAATTGTTAGAGGAATTGAACTCACATGTCACGAAGTCATTTTGATATAATATGTTATGTTGACAAAAAATCGAGATAACGTCACAAATCTCCCAAACAAGAGTTTTATATTATATATTTGTAGCACTCTACAAGCATTCTCCTCCAGTCATCACTCTGTACATGAAATGAATTTTTTTTTTACAATGAACAATGAACAAAAAGGCATGTTTTGAATGAACGTCAAAAATGGCAGGACGTTATCCAAAGGCATCCTTTATATGGGTAAAACATATGAGGTATTAGTCAGGTTTTGATTTTTCACAATTAATAAATAATTTTTGATTAAAAAAAAGTGTTTTACTTACCCTATTGATTACTGTTTGACAATTTTTTAATTAGCCTAAACCACAGTAACTTTTTGCAACGCCAATGACACGTGCCGATACATAAAATGTGAAAATTAATTCCAGATCAATTCAATCTCCAAACAGAAAAATCCCAATTTTTTTTATTACAAACAATAATTTATTAATTGGACAGATAGGATGTGCATGATGTAAAAAAATGTATGTAGTACAAAGTAGAAATGTCAACATGTAAATGATGCAAGGATCCATACTCCAGCTCCTAAAGCAATGGTCATAATGTATCTGTTTAAAGCTATGACTTAGTCTTTGCCACAATTTCATTGTAATCGGCAGGACCTCATAAAGATCTTGAATATGACCCAAATTAGACACAGTATTCCAAAAGACTTATGTAAGTTAAGCCGGTACATACTTTTGCCATATATAATATATAGATAGTGACAAAATCTTTTTTAATGTTCCACAGGCTATAATTACTAAATATATGTTGAGTCTCTTTACAATCTAATTCTGTTTCAGTGTAATATTACGGTTACTGGTCCTTAATAAATATTTGACAAAAATAGCACAAGACATTTACTAATTTATATCTGATGAATGGTGAAGAATATAGAACCGCGCAATGACAAACAAACAAACAAGTTACTCATCTATTCTAAGTACAGTATATATAATTGTATAAATATCTGCAATCTGAAACTAAACATGTTTTAACAACTGAAATGTCAAAATATCGAAACCAATTTATAAATAAAAATTTGACATACATCTAATTTCACTCTGTGTATTTGAATATATTCATCACCATCATTATTTCAGCCCACTGATGTCCAAAGCTGGACGCAGGCAGCACCCAAGGCATAGACCACACTCAGGACACAGACCTCAACCAAACAGCACCACAATTCATGATCCTCAATTCCTCCACAGCCACATTATTATTACCAAATCATATTGCAAAGTTATTTATGTTTACTTAAAGGAACCAGCATGCAGTGTGAACATTCCAAGAGTCACAATCACAGAAACCTTAGAAAATTAGTATCCAAGCGCTAACAGGGATTATTCTTGAAACAACTTCATTGACAGTCCACTCCATAGACCTTGACAACTTAAAGGCAATTACAACTACACAATATATGTACACTACTTTCATTCCATTAGGTTCTAGATCACCACAGCACCTTCCATCACTTACCAAGACCACATCTCTGGATCAAGGACAATATAGTATCACTAATTTTTTATAAACAAGTCAGCATTGAGACAAACCCAACGACAACCAAAAACCATACAGCATCCTCCCACTCCCAATGTTAAAATAAAACAAAAACTAAAACCCTGGATTAACCTGTACACCATACAACAACAACAATAAAACCATCAACAAAACAACAAATATATTCAGGGTACGACTCGCGGCCAACGTACCTGCGAGCGTCTGGTATAGCTCCTGCTGGGCAGCCCCTCGGGGGTGGGCGGCTCGAACTCGCCGTCGGAGTCCTCGTACGCCAGCTCAGGGAACATGTCGTCCCGCTCGTGGTCGATGACCATCTCGTCGTCCGAACTCACCGTGGCGTCGCTGTGCTCGGCGCCGTTGTGCGCGTCCGCCGCCGGCAGCCCGTTGGTGCGCGCGCCGTTCTGTTTCGGCCTTGGCGTGTCCGGCATCCTCTTTTTGTCTTTCTCATCTGATTTCTCGGCCTGGAATGTGCATAGTGGATATGCCTTTAATGAAATTGCATCTGAAATCTTGAGCTGGAACGCAGATAGTGATAGGCTTTGGATGGAATGAATAAGAGAATGATTTAGGTTACCATAGAAACACATTTGGACCTCAGTTTGAAATGGGTTATTATTATAAAACTGTATATGCATTATCACTCACGGGCTTAGTACTTTTATCTTCTTTGGGTGTCTCGACTGGGGTCTCATTCTTCTTCTCCGTACTCTTTTCCGCTTTCTCTTTCTCCTTTTCCTTTTCCACGTGTTTTTCTTTCTTGTCCGAGCTTTTCTCACCCTTATCCTTCTTCTCCGAAGTCTTCTCTGTAGTCTTCTCGGCCTTCTCAGGCTGTTTTTCGGAATGCTTATCTTTGTCCTTTTCCTTCTCTGCGTGTTTCTCCGCCGCAGCCTGTTTCTCTTTCTCAGCGTTGGCTGCCATTTTCTTCTTCATTTCTTTCACTGGAGTATCTGACTGTCCCTATAACAATATATCACATATATGATATTTTATGCAACTATGATTACTATTATCGTGTCTTAAGGCAGGATTCCTTATGGAGTAAACAGGGAAGTTTTGAGTGCCCAATATTTAAATATTTTTTATTAGGTTACATATTCAAGTAATAATTGCTATATATGAAGCAATGACGTTGATATTGAATTTCGGATCGATTAGTCCACCTGAACAGTATTTATTTCCTTCACTAAAGCCATTCTTGTGCAGACATATCTATGCTGGCAAATGGTCTATGTAGACATTCTTAGTAATAAAAGCTGCTAGTCTTTTGGACGTGACCATATGAGCACTCCGCTCCCACGGCTGTACTGATTTTTACGTCTCACGGTATAGTATTTCAATACCGCAGGTCGTTGGTGAGACCTTCAGTTTTTCAAATGGTCGAATTTCGAATTCTGTTGAACAACTAGGAATAAAAACGTATATTCATAATAGACTGATGCGTATTACTTGCCTTATCCTTGTCGTCCCCCAAATGGCTCTTACGCGTTAGCTTTTGACTCATCCTTTACCTGAAAAAACAAATAAACAAAACATTGAGTAAATTGTATACATATATGAATATAAGGTATTATGGTGCTGGTATCATCGTCAACACAATCCCCGTCACCGACTATTAGAGATAATACAGTGGGATATATGCCTTGTCTAAAACAAGGAGGTTTAAGTTGAGCCTGGATATGTATATCAAGTACCCAAATAAAAATTTCCGATAAGACCTTTAGAAAGAAAAATAGATATTCGCCTAACTCCTAATAGCCTATTTCAATATTATTTTATACTGATTAAAATTGAAAAAAACCCACACTTCTCTCTAATCAAACGAGGAAATGAAGGCGTAATGTTGTACTTATGTCACTTATTAATAGATTTGAGGTTAGATAGCAAATATCCGTATCAAATCAACTTGCGTGTTTTACCAACACATTCTGTAGGATTAACCTAGAAATTGTCTCTCTGAGCACGTTGCTAAGCAGGTTCGATCAGTCTGTGTGCCAATTCCGACAGTCCAAAAGCCTTTAAACCGGCAAACATCTGTGCAAGCATTGATACGTGCTTGACAGTCTACCCACTTTCATCAGTGATATCCTATAATCTCCACGCACACTCTATGTAGAGTAGTACGATTGAAAGCACGCTCTAGAGTCTACATTACTAGTAATAGAGGTGATGTTTTATTGATGGGCTTGTTTGTTCATTGGTTGGTGATTCTGTCATCGGGTTATGGGTTTGATTCCTACCTCGCACTGATATTTTTGACAATGGTTAGTGATCCTGAATGGAGTGTTGTAGGTTAGATTTCTACGCCGGACAAATATTTTTGATAATATAATATCACGCCTGTATTTCCCCGAAAAGGTAGATCAAAAGAGTGTAGAACAGTCGCACGTTTCGACGTCCCAGCATAGAATAGGTGATAAATCTATTGCCATACACCGGGTAATATTTGTTATGAAAACCAGTATTTACTCTTTGCTTCAATATAAAATTATGTGTGTATTTAAATTTAAACCTTTTTTTATATATATCTATCGTCTTTTTATATTTATTTATATATCTATCGTCTAGCAACCTTAGTATACGCCTTGCATAGATTAAAATTAGATGGTCGCGTGAGTTTCTCGAGATGTTATTTTTCTATTAGTCGCTCGAGTAACCTTAGCCCTCATCATCATCATTGTCAGTCTACCGCTGTCCACTGCTGGACATGAGCCTCTCCAATAGCACGCCACTAAGCCCGATCTTCAGCTCTTAGCCCTAACTTGCATATTCTGCAGTAATTAAATACAGACAATTTAATCAATGTTACCTTTCGTTGTCTTTTTAATTCCCGCATCTTATAACAGTACGTTGCACCACAGCCGCATATACTTGAATATATGCATATAGTTGCAGCGGCAGTTGCAAATAGTGTCAATTGGCAATGAATAGAGTTAGATTTGAAACTTAATCGAGTGCAAATGAATGATTCAATGTCTGATTCATTGAGTCTTCGGCAGCGCAATGTATATATGTATATTAATACAAATATATAGCTAAACAAACAGATACGGTATACATTTGGCGAATCAAAAGAAAGGATGAATGAATGAACGAACGAAGTTATTAGTGTTGGAATAAATATTTTTTGCGTAAATAATATATTACGTATAATTAAGGACATAATAGTTTTTATCGACACTGGATTCCTTATTATACACGGCGGCAGTATGTGGGAGCAGTAGACCATTAGAATACAACCGATAGAAAAAAATTGTGGCACTTTTTTTTATAAAGCGAAAAATGAGAAATAAATTAATTAATTCAAGTTACATGACCAATTTGGTACGCTCTTGAGCAAATTTAGCGAAATTAAAAAAGTTAAAAAATCAAATTATGGTCCCATCTCAATATAGTACTATTTACTTGTTATTACTACTTTAGCGTGAAGAGCAATGCAAAATAAAAGGTGGCAGAGCATTGGCAATATCTGAAAAACAATCTAAAATGGGATATTTTTAATATAAATCTTTAGAAAAAAATATTTTAACCAAAGATATCCAATGAGTTTTCACTATAACCCGCAGAAAGTCAAAAAGCAAAATATGTACCTAATTGAAAAAGTTAAAAAATAATATGTATACTTAGTACAGATTTTTTTCTGAAACATTTATATTTTGTACGAAGCGTTGTTCAAAATGGACACCTGTATGCGTAGTGTGAACTCTATTAAGTGATCTAAAATTAAACCTTCAAACAAAAAACACTCATGACTGTCGATTTCATAGCCAACGCCATATCTTTGGCGTCGCGGGAGGACACAGACTTAATAAAAATTTGACAAGTGACTTTTTTGTGGTTGGATATAGAAAGTAATATTTATAAAGTATAATTATATTCGTATGTAATTGTGTAGTTAATCAGCCGTCTAGTTACCACAGCGAAGTTTCAGCCTAAGCAGTTATGTCATATGTATATGCATATCATAACATGACTGCTGAAAACAGGGTGCATTTATTATGCAATCCAGACAGTTTTAACTGCACTTCCATTTCTATCCTTGTCGGGGCGGAGAAAGAATACGACCCCCAGACCCCATGCCGGGATACAGGGTGATGCAAGAGACGATTATATCCGGTGCGTTGGTATGCGTATGCGTACGACAAATTTGTGTTGACGAGACATGCACTCCATGCGTAATTAAATATTATAGCGAGGATATCGTCGCTAATATAAATAAGGGATCTCTAATCGAGTCCTTTCGGGCACCCGGCGTGAGGCATAAAAAGAGAGCATGAGAGACCTAAGAATGGGGTTGCAGTTTTCATTATAGCAATCGAATATAAAATAAAAATGATTTGATATTTATTACATTCCTAATACACTTAACGAAAGGTAATGTTTACTCATAAGTAGTATAAAAAGGTTGACGTAATTCATTCATTTTCCTTAGAATAAGTGAATACATTTCATTCATTAATTTTTTTACACCAACATACATATAATATATACACACAAAAGGTATACTACGGACACAAAGTTAATAATATTCTCTACGAGTCTCCCTTTCTGCTAAGCCGAGAAACATCAAACATTATATTAAAACACGTTCTACATTTATTAAATGAGAGTAATATTGATATCACTAGAATGAAATATATCGGAGGAGTGTTAGAGTTTTTAAGTTTTCATTTAATTTAAGAATTTAATTACATATTTGTTATTGTTTGAATATCTACTTTTGATTACGATTTATTGACTATAACCAAAATTAGGAAACAGTATATTAATAACATACATAATTCGAATAGTATTATGCTGAACGACAGAGTGAGTAATAAAACATAACATCACACCTGGAATCCCCGAAGGGATAAGATGAAGAGTATAGTAGGTACACCCCCACATTTCAACGGTTACATTTAAGTCCCATGGAATAGGTGGTGAGCCTATTGTCATACACCGGGCACAGATGCTGACTCTGAAATAACATGTAAATATTAAGTCCGTGTCTGTACATTTCTTAGCTCTATTATACACGAATAGAGGCCCGGGTGAATGACCCATCGCACACACACTACTGAATGAGCCGCATGACGTATGGCTTAAACGTTGGAAAACAACGATTATATTACATCGTGGTTGATAAATAATATTCATATGGAAGAAGGAATCCTTATTATTACTTTGTAACAAATTGTATACAAAACGCTTAAGTATGCTAGATAAGCCCTTATACTTGCGTAATTGTAAGTTTGCCCTTAGCTTATATATAAAACTTCCTAGACACCTACGATACTGTCTACATTAGGGGTTATAAGTGTATAGAACCTTATATTTTAGTTATATTTTACTTTGTAATTAATTACATGGACTGGACTATCAGTATGATAAATATAATTTAAACAGATTTAGGTGTTAGTTAACGTTGGTGTAAATTACGTAATGACAGAAACAGACCTGTCAAAATAGATACCTATACGGGCAGCTAAAAAATCTTTAAGTCTGTTTTTCGGTTTTATTAAATAAAAAAAGAAATTTAAAAAAGCATTGATTTAAAACCACTGGCAGGCGATTAATTTTTTTAGATGTGCGAGTAACTAATATGCACTTGATATTGTAAGCAAAAACAAAACAATAACAGACATTAGTCGCGGATTTTCAACATCGAAAAACCAATACTTATTAAACGTAGCACAGTCCTTGAATGTTTATCTCAAGTTAATAAATTTATTTAGGAAATATATTAATATATTAAAATACTCTACATCTTGTATCTTGCACCACGAGCGCGGACACTACACAAGTCAGCCGTTAAAAGGTCTCTACAGCCAAGGGACGTGGTTATTAGTTTTAGGGTAAGATGGAGTGTTTGAAATACTAATTATTTATAGATTTTTCAAAGGCTAACATAAATACTTTTTAAATTTTATCTTGAATAGCTCGCCATGGTTAAAATAAAGTCCAGTCGGGATCAATGACCATACATTATCATCGTGGTCTATAGTGGTCATACATTCACACCTAGTCACTATTTTTATTTACAACTCTTTGTGATCTTGCATAGTACGTACTTATAGATTTTAATTTTCGTTGATCATTTTTTGGGTTACTGACATTTTGAAATGATAATGATCATAATTTTCCTTACTATAATAGCTAGACAATGGTGTATATTAATGACTTTCGAGTAACAATCTTAATTCATTTACGAGTTTAACAAGTGATTTGTTGAAGAAGAAAACTTTCTCAGCGTCAAGATAATTTTTCGAAAATATACCGAGTGTATAATGTAAAAATTATACAATTCAAAAGCTCAATAACCCCAAAGGAGATCATCGGTTGCTGATGCGAACGACGGGTTTTCGTTTGACTTGTAAATACTACATTTTAACACTGGTCTTTGATTCTACTAACTAAACATAAAACAGTGGAATAATAATAATAAAAATATTTTGACTTTTTGGAAAAAACTTATTCACTTCTAATCGTAAAAGAGGCGGAGCCTGATAAACTACATACCTAATGTAATATATAGATTTTCAAGCGCACACTTATATAGCTATGTATATTTATCTATCCGAGCTAATAGTTACGCATATTTCAAATAAATGGAAAGGTTTGTGTGTCACCGTGTCTATAGTGTAAATACATAAATTAAACAGAGGAACGGAAGTATTGTGCGGTCGCGACCGATTTGGGCGTGTCGGTGTTCATTCAACAGAATTGAACCTTGGTCAACAAACGGATCCTATAATCATTTTCAATAACGATTTCAAACTTTACCATTCATAACAGACGCGATTAGAACGTTAGCAACTTGAAATATTTCGCGGTGCACTCCGCATAAGCAAATCCCATATAATATTTTATTAATATTTTTGTAAACCAAAAGTAGCCGCCTTATGTCATACTAACACACTTCTGAATATTTGCATACCGAGTTGTTAAAATAAATACTGAGAAGTGTTTAATCTGTGGTTTAAAACTTTAAACAGACCTCACGGTCAGTTCAACAGCTTAACCGATGTTCGGACTTGTGAAATCTCGAAGAGTTCCGCAACTTTCTACGTCAAGTAAACCATTTATCCCGGGTCAGTATCACACCGTTCTATATCGCCACGTTCAAGTACTTATTTGTAACTACATAATGTACATATAATGCTCTAAAGTTTCTTAAACTACAGTGCACTGTACTTTGGTGTTGCTTTCAACTGTAATTTAACGTTACAAATTAATAAGTATACATTTCGGTTGCATTAAAAAAAAATTCAGCCAGTTATAAACGGCTGAAGTTTAAAAACTAAAAAAAAACTTGTTTATATTTCGACGAGAAAGTTTAGACGATGCGGGCGCGTCTGCACAGCTGCCTACCACTCGAGAGCAACTTCGTTAGGGGGGTTTATGCAGCGCAGTGTAATGATTCGTGATTACATACCGTAGTGTTACATGCTATAGGGAGAGGACAAAGACAGTTTCACACGGGTAGAATAAATATTATGCTACCGTGTTTAAAAATAGCCTTTAAATTTGAAGGTACTTGGATGAATATGATACGAGGTAGGAATTATATAGAATACCAAATAATCGTGCTGCTATCTGATTTAAGTGTCTACGAGCAGCTAACCTTTAATTATATAATTTTAAATTATTAGCACTAACTACTATAGTGCTAGTGACTAATTTTGATAGGTTGGATTTGAAGATGGAAAATCTCACATATGCACCAAGGACAGTAGTGTACGTGATCGCTCTTAAAAAAATCGTTCCAATTTCAAACTAAGTATATAATCGTAATCACCAGTATTGAATACAAAATGTGTTTCTAAGTTAGTTCGCATCATATTTTTTATACATTATTCATTGGTCAACATTCAACCATTGGAATCAACCGAGATATGATAGACTAGGTTTTTTTTC
>DWME01007478.1:0-12592 GCA_018244795.1 Parelbella ahira ahira
CTTTTGTTTTAAAATTTAACAAAATTAAAGAATAAAATACAGAACATACGAACGTTGCACATTTAAACGGATCCTTCGAGTATACATGTCTATGGAGAGTAGTATCTATGGAGCAGGCCGTTGAACGATGATGCAAGGACATTGCAACTCTGCAAGACCCCCCTCTTCCCTCCCTCCCGCCTACTTAAACGTACAGCTCGTATATACTTGTAATTCTATCCATCTCTGAGCTAGTTTAACACAACTTAATATATTATGTTGTGCAGAACAACATGCATAGGTCAGAACTTGGCTGTAGAACTTGATCCTACTTGCTTTACCGAAGTTCGCAAATTGATCCGCGAAGAACACTAAGTTCTGAGCGGTATAAGGCTTGTTTCCACGCACAACGTTCAGTCTTCTTATCCTGATAATGTTAAAAGGGGTCATACGGAGGCAAAATGTACAAAGCTGTATCATAGAAATATAATAGACGGAAATTAGGCGGTTCGACCGTACAATGGTAAATGGCCAATAGCCTTTAGACCACTACAAACTGATATTGTCAATAACTTCGACATTGAACAAGAAGCGACGCCTAACTTATTATTTATTTCTGTACATATTGCTTACAATATTCGTTCCGTTTTTAGTAAACAATCTAAATGAAAAAAATATCATGCAATGCCTTACAATAAGGATTGTTGAAATTGTCTTATTTGACTAACATATTTTAGAAAACCCTATTCAGTTAGAACATTGGCTGCATCTTACACGAATACTGAAGTTACGGATGAAAAAAAACGTAAACTTATCAGAGACATGATTATTAACGAGAGAAAGCTGTTCACGACGCGTGACCTGAAGTAAATACAGGTCAGAATTCATCAAATGTGGAATTCAGTGTGTGTACGAGGCCATTCCTGTGTACCTACGTCGATCGAAATAAGAACTGAGATACGTAAAAAGGGACGAATATCCTATCAATATCAGCATCCATTTCTTATTTTATTCAATTACTGACCTATTAATCTTAGTCTTAACACAATGGGTAAGTTGTAATCTTAATTTATTATTTAGAGATTTATACAAAATTATCAATATAAGGTTAACGTACATATGGATACAAAATATTGCATTTATCGCCATACACTACATTAATAGAAACAATCATAGGTGTGGTCGATTCTCTCGTCCAACCGGCACCTGGTCGATGTGGACAATTTCGACCTACGTCAAACTAATTGGAAATTCTCATTAGCTTTATTAGCTCGGTAAGACGGGCTACCTGGGAGTGCGTTCCTTCCGACCATCGACCGATATCATTACAGTGACCCAATTCGATAGAGCCCGATTTAGAATCATTCGCCTTACCGTACGCGTGACACACCTCCCAACATCAAAAAATCGTAATCCTAACATTTATCAGACAGATGTTAATTTTGTAATACACTATTGAGCAAATCGACATGGTTTTAAGAAAATTCTCCAAGAGATCGGGACAATCTTATATCAACGATCTCACGAAGGTTTAAGATAAAAGTGAACCTAAAAAATAACATTATTTGTTTCGTTATTTTATTTCTGAATTTACTTCTAAGTTTCACAATAATTTTCAAGGGTTACAAATATCTGAATTGGTTTCGTGTTCTAAAGCAATTGAGTCTCTTAGCCTTAACATATACCTACTTATTTCATGAAATTATCAGCATTTAAATCTATATTCAACTGCAACTGAACTCCCATTTAGTCCGTGTACGGGTTGACTAGGTATCCAATAAAGATCATTAGCCAGATTAGGCTTGTTACCTGAGAGTGCGTTGCGCACTTGCGTCCCCCATCGACCCGCGCTATCACTTTGCTCTGACCCAATTGGCCCGGGCCTGATTTAAATCCGTTCGCCCTACCGGCTGCCAAGTGTCCGGTTTGACCCGAGTGCCTGACCGTTATACGTAATTTGAGCCGATGACTTCGTAAAAAAAAAACAATTTCAGCCAACCTTGCGCAACGACGAGACGAAAGAGAAATCGACGCAATTAAAAATATCTTAACGACTGACACGGCCCGACAATTATTCAGAATAATTCGAAGATATCATAATCTGTCGAGCCGCGAAAATGCATGCACGTCAAGCGAGGCAACTTTGACATTCACGAGGTCCTTATGCCGAGTCACAGTTGAATTGGGTCACACGGTCGCGACGGCTGCTATCGATTTCGCGATCTTACGCAAATAATGGGATTCGAACGCAAGCTTTACAGAAACAGCGTGTATGTATATGTATACGAATTTAATTTGTTTGACAACACGGAAAACAAACACGCACACATATTAAGAAGTTATAACATTTTTAGTAATAAAATACGCTCAAGATTACCTATTACATAAAACGAAATTCTATTTAAGAAACGTATATCAAGTAGCTAAATAAAATTTAAAACGTAACGTATATTAAGTAGTCACCGGGGCTTCAATGTGACTTTAAAGATATGGCCAGAAACAAAAATAGAAAAAAGTATTTTAAGTATCAAATAACGAAACTAAAACGGAGTTAATTAGATTACAACATACCTTTGTGACAATGGAATTATCGTCACAGAAATCTAGATAGCAAGCGTCTCGTGCAAGAATGTATACTTATGCCACATTTTGTTGCGATCGCCGCTCCGTCTCGTCTTTTGTGCCGCGGCCCACCGACACGAGACTGTCTCCACAGAAACGAAAACTGCTTTCAAAAGCACACTTAGGTAACGCGAGATATAATAGCCGCCTTTGTTTCGCTGCGAGTAAGAGGTGACTTCTTATCTCGAAAGGATTTACAGTTCTGAGCTCGTTGGTTAAATCGTCACCGATTCAGCTTTCAATGTTTCACGTGAAATGTATATGTACTGTACTTTTCGATTTAAAATACCGCCGTTGTCGCGGGAATCGTTAGTGCGAGAATGACATGTATCTGAAATACATATGTCAACGGACAGTGCGTAGCACGGTGGAAATTTGCGATTTCGCATGAGTGTGAAACGAGGTAACGGGGTCGTATCTGATAATTTTAATCACGAGTTTGACAGGTCGCTCTATAAATAAGTAGGCAAAAGATCAAAAGCGGATGCTTGCCAATTTAGCTAAATAATTGGACCAACGGTCGGTAGGATCGAACCTAATTCATTAGAAAATACAGTGTTAATTTCATGCTCCGAGACGGGATCAACGTTTGGGTTATAGTAAACCGTCCGTTTAATGTGCGTATCATTTAAAATGAAAATTTTTAGCGCATTAGCTTGGAGTAAAAAACAATTAAGCTGCATTAAAAAAGTATTAATTTTTTATTAGGATTTTGCGCTGATTCCACGTGTTAGTAGATACTTGGGAAAGGATACTTTCAAATGTGGCAATGCGTTTCGAGGAACAATGTCCCTTGGTGGAGTTGTGATATGATGCTTTTCAAACGAAGAACGTTATGTGCAAGCTGCTAAGTGAAAAGAAGCGAGCGGCAGAGGCCAATAGTTTTTGCGACTATACTAAAATAAACAAAAATTGAAACCGCGCAAATTTGCTGTGTGGTTTTCGCGGTAAAGAAGCGAAGCGTTTACGGTGAGACTCTTCACCTAAACAGTCTCGCAAGTTTCTTTTTGTAACCGTTAACGTATAGATACTTCCTTGTCATTTACAAGAACAAAGCTCGTAGACGTTTTCGCAAAGTAAGCTATAGTTACATAAACATGCGATCACGACGTCCATTATCAGTGATTATTTTGTGGAAAGGAGTGGATGAAGGACATGAAGATAAATCCGAACTAGAGATACGAGCCTATGAAATGCCGATGTACGACTGTCCATGCCGTCTTATGAGCGATTGTTCTACAAAAAAACTGGTCAGTTTTAGCTGTTAAACAAAAATATGCAATTAGGAATTAAAAACAAAATTTATTTGAATATAAAACATTGTTAACATTTTACTGTAGAGTCTAACTCAAATATGTATACGCGTATGACTGACATAAGGTCGCTTAAGTATAGTATACGGGAATGAAATATATATATTTCTTGTGTATTGACAAACAGGCAAACAGGCTTACTCATGTGAGGTGGTCACCGTAGTCTATGAACATTTCGCAATACATCAATGTCTGAAAAGCAGGCCAGTGCAAGTTAATGCGATTTAATATATCTGTGTTTTATTCATATTAAGTGAATTTCGTATAATCCATTGACATTGATTTAATATGATTGTTAATTACAGTTGGAAACGAACATTTAAGTCAACTTTAGAAATAGGTATATGTGTTTTTATGAAAATACTATCTTATAATTTCTTATAACTAATGACTCATTTGATTTTTCGAATTAACATAAATCAAATTAAAAAAGGAACTAAAAGCAATGTGAGGGTTCATATTAAATTGGAATGCTCAATACTATAAATTATAATTTAAAAGTGTAGCAAATATACAAGACGGATACTGGGACTATCAAGATATCACGCTGAAAAAAAATAGAAATAGGCGATCAATTAAAATGAGGGTTGATCTAGTACAAGCTGATAATGTAAACTCTAAAAACATAATTTCATTGTCTACATATCTTAGAAGCTACACTAGATTAGTCATCAACTAACAGCACTTACACGAAACACACCGTTCACCAATAGATCAGAGAAATTCCCACGTACAAATATATTCAGTATGAAATTGAGTTATTGGAACACGCTAACTATCCACTTCATGTTGAACACCGCAGCGTTATCAACATTTGCAATACAAATTTCCAATAGAAATTGTGACTAAAGAAGCCTAAATCATTCATGAAAAGCCCCCTCCCCCGGCTACGTCTCTACTGAACGATAATATAGTAATTTAGATAATACAATGTCGATCGTTCTTTACTTCAATACGTTTCAGTAATAGATTTATGTAAGACAAAAGCCGGGCACAATTATTCCGATTACCGGCTTACTATAGGCCGATAATTAAGTGGCTTTGCCAGCCAACAAAGAGGACAGACGAGGCTGAATAAATTGACATAGTAAGCACGCGCCGCCTACCCGCCCGCTCCGCGCAAATAGTCGCTCGTTTCAATATAACGATCAATCCACAGTTGATATAGATGTTTGTTAGTGGTTTTAATTTCATTTTTATAAGCCGGGGCATATAAAAAGTAAACTTAAGCAATTTAAACTGTGGTATGTTAGCGATCTCAGGCGTAAGTCTCACGTCAAAGCTTCCATTGCTAAAGCAACACCACTTCATCTCGTTCTAAGTTTAAATTATAATACTGTAGATTGTATTGTGAGATAGGATACATATATGGTGCACATTGGTTTTATTGGTAATTATACTAAACCTCTCCTGCTGCCAACAGGTTGAATCTTTAATAAATTGTTTTTATACCATTATATGAGTACCGGGCAACATAATATTGGTACAATTATTATAATACTTGTCGTTTGTTGAAACCTTAAAATCTAATTGGGAAACCGTTGTAATGTAAACATTATTTAGCTTAATTAAAATGTTTATTAACTGTAATGTAATACATATTATGTACATTTTGAACAAAGCGAAAGCATCGTGTGACGAAGTTGGGAGGTCCTAAAAGCCTCACTGTAACACTAAAACATCCTCCCAGGTCACAGAATTGCCTTTGTTCGAAAGCTCGCCTAAAACAAACTTATATTGTAAACATGCGTATTAAACTCTAGGTACGAAATTACGTCTGTTTCGCCTCCAGCGGTGAGTCAATGTTGATTTAGGATTGTTAAATAAGAAACAAGCGGTAAATAAAAGGGAACTTTCTTTTCAAAATCAAAAAAGCTATTTATATTTTTAACGAGATGAATATTTTAACATTATATAATAATGTTGACTAGAATTTTCTATAAGAAGGGTATTCTAAAATACTTAATACACTGTTTTAAGGCTCTGAGATGACCACATTTGAGGTCTGCCACATGGGCAGCCTTCGGTCATATTTATGTTCTAGTTCTGCAGGAATGCATCTTGACATCGAACAGACTGTCTATGTGCTCGCTATACCCGTGGCATAAACAAAAGAGCAACCATAACAATACACTTTATATTAGCTTTCGTTCGGTGCTCTCCGCCTACCCCACGAGTGACAGAGCGTAACTATATGATAATAATATCGTATTTAGACCGGGCGACCTTTCTAGAATGTCCGAGAAGAGTACAAAGTACCTGATAACATCATAAACAAAAACGTAATGTAACACATGTACATGCATGTTACCGAGCGACTCGACGACACTTTACACGCAGACTGTCGTCGGCGTGGCGAGACTGGCGAAGACGCTGTCGACTTTAAATTAATGCAACGACGCAGCCTCATTGGAAATATTCATTCCTTATTGATGGGCAGCGCGTCGCCGTCGACCGATCGTTACAACGGCGTCAAGTAGGGTTAAAAGTACAGCTTCATACAGCGATTGTGTTTTATTTTTAATGATTTATGTAGAATTCAGTTTTCTTGCATACATGTATTTATTTGGCACTTCATGCTCTCTGCCCACCCCGTAAGAGACCTAGCGTGATGATGTAATATTAATAATTTTAAAATATATGTCTGCCTATCTCAATGGTCGAGTGTTTGCACGCCCAAATGCGGATCTAGAGATCCTAGGTTTGATCCAAAATAAAACCAATTTAAAATATTGTATGAACTTAGCATTTCCCAGTAGAATCTCGGAGTCTGGTTTTGTGCCCGGTGTATGGCAATAAGCTCAACCCATATTTTATAAATAGAGGTATTATGACTTATAGCTTATTCTATGATATATAACTATTACAAGTCATAGAATAATTATGATTTCAAACTGTTTGTCAATTAGTTCTTGTGGTTGGTTACACACGAAAAATTTTAACACGGACACAAAACTCGAGAACGATTAGTTAACCCACCTGCGTTTGAAAGTAGTTCTAAAAACTTAAATAGATCAGTGTTCCCAATAGTTTGACAGAACCAGAAACAACTATAACGTTACGAATTATTAGAAATTCCGCCGAGATCAGCTACACTGCATGAGCTGGCACGAGTTTGCATTGCATCACGTAAATACTGAACTGCATAGGAATGCATCTAATAACCCATTAACGCCTTTATGACCCGTAATGTTAGGTAATAAAAACTAAAGTGGCATGCGCGACTTTCCCGCCACTGATCAGCTTGCGTTAGCTACAGTTAAGCTTATTTGATTATTCGACAACACTTACATTACAAGTATCGATCGCCCGTTCGACTGGAAACATGATTTTTTTAAATACTGCACCTGTCACGATCGAGTAATGAAATAATTATCGAGACAAAAAACCCAGATATTTGTAGCGGCAAACATTTACAACCATCTTTTTAAAAGCTCACAACTTATATTTAGAGTGGTTTGATCTCTATAAAATGACAAAATACTATATGATTGACACTTTAATGTGAAACACAAATGAATGAATACCTGTTGTACATACATTTTCTTTAAGAATTACAAAGAGTTTAAGCGGCTGTGAGCCTGGTCTCGTGTCACTCAGCGGCCTGACCTTCGCAATTCGGTCACCTACACATGAAGAAAATTTGCTCTATTCAGCGTTCACAACTCTAGAAATCATTTAAAATGATCCGATTTCGAATTTCATATTAAAACCTACTGTTAATTCTAATAGTACAATTAATTTGTTTATCTATCTTAATTATAGGCTATCCCATCGTATTTACGGTTTAAAGCCTCTCATTCTGAGAGTAAACCTGACTCCAACAGTAAAACAATAAAACTATTAATGGTGATGGTCACTTTAATACTATTTAAATAATGTCTTAATCATTTATTCGTACCTTCTTTTATTACATTTAATTCAATTTATATCAGGAAACAATTTACTAAAACAGATAAAAATGTACGCAATCCCTCTATAAAAACGATTAAAACCCAATAAGGATGTAAGAACCGATAGCCGCTGGAGCAGACGTGTTCTGGAGTGGAGACCGCGACTTGGCAAACGTAGCGTAGGGGGTCCTCCAGCTAGGTGGAGGGACGATATACGCAAAGCGGCTGGGAGTGGTTTGATGCGAAGAGCTGAAGATCGAGCTCAGTGGCGTGCCATTGGAGAAGCCTATGTCCAGCAGTGGACCGAAATAGGCTGATGATGATGATGATGATGATGATGAGAGATGTAAGAAATTCTATCATATTCGATAGCACTCAGCATTCCTTCACATTTTACAAGTTCAGTTATGAGTGGATTTGTTCAGATTAAAAACATTGGACACCTGTCTTAAGATAATAAAACTCCCTAATACCAACGAAATCCAAGCCATCTAAGTCTACATATCGCTCACCTGCTGTTTGTTTCAGATAAATGAATCGGAAATACGTCACTAAACTACATTAAACTCATCATAATGTATCATTTTAGCTATAAGTCAATACTAGATTTTCTTTTCACGTGAGATTGCAGAACAAAACGTTGGAAAGTTTCCATTCATAATATTATTGAAACGCCTATTGTATGAAGTCAGTTACAACATTCATGAGTCAGTGCACAGTTGTAATATATAAATCTTGTTCATACACCGACGTTATT
This sequence comes from Parelbella ahira ahira, assembly GCA_018244795.1. NCBI lineage: Eukaryota > Metazoa > Arthropoda > Insecta > Lepidoptera > Hesperiidae > Parelbella > Parelbella ahira. The sequence continues at coordinate 8,565 of DWME01007478.1, forward strand.
GCCGCATCCATCAATATTGCAACTCCGGAGATCTCATAAAATACCTATTCCCAAAGTCGTAAGATCCAATATTTCTCGTACCTTGGAGCCTTTGTGAGAGTAATAGGCAATGCATTTCATTGTATATAATTATATAATCGGATGCATTGTTGTCTACGTATTTCGATTGCGAATCGAACGTTCGTTTTGTATCTGCCTACGTTGGGTTAAAACGGGCGTACCTATATAAAACTCTAGGTCGGATAGATTTGAGAAAATATAAGATGACATTTTGTTTTAATAGAGTTTAAAAAGGTTTAAGATAATCGGTAAATACATAGTAAATATAAAACTTAAAAATGTAAATACATAAATCAGTGAAACCTTTTGGGAGTGTGATTGATCTGGCTCTCCAGGATGTGATGCATTGTTACTTATAGGTCTTGAAACGAAGCAACCTTATGCTTATAATTCCCTCAAGTTGGCGAAAAGGGTTACTGATGATGATGTGATAATGACAGTAGCTTCTTATGCCCAGTCTGCTTATTCCGTGGGATTAAATATATTCTTACAACTTTTCCCGTCACGTTCTAATCCCAAACTGACCTGAACCTGTGCCATAGAAACCGAACAGACGATAAATCACACCTGAATTTTTTTTATGCGTACTAGTATATAAATATAATATAAATAATAATAAAATAGTAATTAATAATAAAATAGTTTTACAGCCAGTTACAGAACTCATTACACGAATATTTAACCCTAGGTGGGAATCGAATGTAGGTATAATACCCTACGTGTTCGTCATTCAGGATCACTAAACACTGGGCGAACATTTAGGAAACAGTAGACTCTACATTTTTATATCATGCACCTGTCCATTTCGTTACATGTCGTGCACTAAACTTGGCTACGGTGTAGCCTTAAAAATGCGACTTTTATGCACAGATATTAAAAGGTTTCAACGAATGTTGCGGGTTTGATAGGATATTACAAGTTAAAGTCAGCTTTTATATACCGGCTTACCACGTTCCGAAACCGTACGTATTATAACAAGTAAAAAAAACCTTACATCGGATCTGATCTTCCATGAACTATCAATACAATCGGGATGCCATAGATATATATGTATTACAATTCCTAAGCTACAAATAGAAAGTCGCTTTAAAATTTCATACAACAACACGAAACCACGAACAAAATAAACAAAACGTTATCAACTTTTTGACCCCATTAGATTAAATACGACGCGGGCAACCACCCAGTCACAATGGTACAATGCTTATGAGGCGATTCGTGCTTTTCAATAGTTTACTCCACGTCAGGATTATAACCCCTTGCCCTGCCTGCCTGCCTGTTTTATGCCCGTCGTAAACCTGCCTCGGCGGGTACGTTTTTGTTTGTCGCGGTGCCTACCTGGCGCGCACAGGTGTTTCGAGAGCCGTAGCCGTTCTGAATACATGTGCGCATTTCGGATTTGTGAAGGACAAGTGGTGCCTATGTGTGTTACCGGGTCAACGTGTATTGTGTGTACAGGTCGACAAATATTGTAATTTGTCATCGATATAATGTTTGTGTGCCGTCGACGCGCATAATAGTAATGAATATTTGTATTTTCGTATTCTTTTATTTCCGCTTGGCTATTTTTTACAACTAGATATCTTAAGCAGCTGTTTTAAGTAGCTGTTATCCATTATACATATTAGGAGTAGCATGGGGTCTGTGTGCCGCCGTGTATGGGGCAGATACTAACTGTAATATGAGACAGATACAAATATATAACGGATACATATTCACCTTCCCTAGGATTCGAACAAAATACACAGACAGACAAACTCTTCCGCGTGACTTTGAATTACACTAAATAATGATAGTGACGAATGATTATAATTTGAAATGTAAACAGTCCGGCATTTGAAGTATAACCGTCTATATAAAAGATGATTGACGAGTAACAATAAATGAAAACCTTTTAATCTTTCTACGACTTCATTTATCTTCTTTTTCTCTCAGTGGTACTGTTATGCTGTTGGGTAGCATTTACATTTATATCAGTTGAGGGTTGTTCAGTGAGTATCATCAGATTGAGAGTGGAGAGTAAAGATGCAGCGAGCAAATGGTAGTGAAGACCGGAATCAAAAAATGAATTCGTTAATAAGTCGACTCTAGCCTCAATTCGAACGATAGCATCTCTTTGTGTGGAACATATCAACAAAATACATTGAATTTAAAAATATATATATATTAAAATTTACTAATAATGGACATTGGAATACGAAAAATATTTTGAATAAAGCAAATATCATATATCTGATTTATTCGATGTTGTTTATTCAAGAAAATGATTATTCTGTTAGAAATTATTATATATGTAACTATTTAAACAAATTTGTACACACACATAGTTTGTACACACAAACATGCACAAAACACGCAACAATCATACATAAAAGCAATAACAAATATAATTAAAATGCAAAAATTCGCTGTCTCTTATTTATAACATACCTCACACGAAACGGAAAGAATTAAAACTAATTCATTAATCACTAGACACATTATTATACATAATTAGCATCGATCGCTTTACGAAATATATTACACATAGGACGTGTCCAAATTTTTGTACGAAACAAATAGATCAATAATTAATTACCTATGTGTCTCTAATAAAACAAAAAAATGTCATCAAATAGAAATGAAGTCCATATAACAAGCGATTTTAGGAAAGTAAACCTCTACTCGTTACACGAGATTTCACACGTACATAAGACTTAAAATTGTTTGCGCAAATACTGTGTCTACGAAGTAAACATTGACTTAAACAAGTGACAGCCGCACGCTGATTCACATGCGTCAGTGTTTCTACATTAGGGCATTGTCACACTGTGAGCGGGTAACAATAAACGAGACGGGCGTATAACATTTTGTTAAACAATCGATAGGTTTATGTGAATATCACTTAACATTTTATTAAAAAATCGATAGGTATAAGTGGATATCGCTTTACACTTCGAAATAAAATATTCAATAGTTACACGAAATATGAAGAAGGACATGAATGTAGAAAGAGCAAGTCAGGTCTGTTAATATAAAAATGACATTTGGCAATTGGTTTTGTCTGCCTAACCCGTAAGGGACCCGGTATTCTTGCCTGACTTGACGTGATGATATGATATTAATAACAGACTTGAACTTGATTACGATTAGGCTGTCTAGCCATGTTTTTATTGACTCGTTATGGGTCTTGTTCGATCAGGAGAAAGTTTAAAACCAATTTTAGACTACCTTACCAATGAGTTAAGAGATTTTAAATTTGAAAAATAGCTTCTATTTGGATAACGATACCAAAAAATAAAATATTTTCCACATAGGTTGTACATTGATAAACGTAGTTGAGAATAATTTCAACCTTATTATGTACTTAAAAAAATATATTCATTATACCTAGGATAGCCGTCAGCGGTGCGACCACTAGGTATAGCCCTATCTATTCAATGTTAAAACTTCACAACACCATTTTAATCACGAAAACAATGGGAGAAAATCAGTTGAACGCGTCAATACCGTTAGTAGTGCGCATAGCAACAATTAGACGGCAATGAAGAGTTTATTATCTTGTGCCTAACTGCAAACCCGCCACATTATCTAAGTAGGTCTCACCTGAGCAAACTCGTTATTAATTTTACATAAACATCATTTAGCAATATAATTATGTTTATGCAACCAGTACGTTAAATTTTCTTTGCACGCGCAAAGACGCATGTAGCGTCAGCGTATCAAATTATACCGCGTCAGTCGCTCATCGAAGACAAACAATTTGTTAATAAAATGAAAAATAATATATATTTTGTACCGTACATAGTAGTGAAAATGGATGACTTTTAATTTACATTTGACGTTATTATCAATTATAAACGTCGACGAAATAGTTTTGAATTTTGAAACTAAAAATTGGTATAGAAAATTTAACGGTTTTATATATATTATTTGAAAAAAACATGCGTGCGTACAAAGTACACATGTCAGAAGTGAAACTTCTTTGG
>DWME01007479.1:0-12590 GCA_018244795.1 Parelbella ahira ahira
ATTCAAATTCTTATTAACCAAATACAATTTAGAAGAAAAGTGATAGGTTAAAATCTGTCTTATAAGACTGTTTGTTTTAGACAGACAAATTTATCATTTAAGTAAATCTACGCGTAACGACGAAAATGGGCATTCTTTCTTTTTCTTACATGTTATCTGACTTTATTTGGTTGTTTAATTTCAAGAAGCCAAAATATAATTTTTGTGATGACGGAATTTTAAAGGATTTAATTTTACTGAAGCAGCATGCTGGTGTAAAGTTTACATTCAGCGGCACGGAAAGTGGCCCAAACGTAAAGAAGTCTATAACCAGGTAAATTGATGTCGCTTAACAAAACTTTGTCTGACAATAATTAATTGACTAACAGCTTACTCTTATTTTATGATTGCGTATTTATCGATTGCCTCGTTGGTCGAGCGGTTGCAAGTCCGACTGCCGATTAGGAGCTCCTGGGCTCAAATCCCGGGTCGGGCGCTGCTGGATTTTTCTAATTTAGAATTTCTAGCAGTGACTCGGAGTCTGGAATTGTGCCCGCTGTACGACAATAGGCTCACCACCTATTCCATGGGACTTAAACGTAACTGGTGAAACGTGGGAGTGTACTACAGTCCTTTGCCTACCCCTTCGGGATTACAGGCTTGATGTTATGTGAAGTCTTTAGTTTTAAGTTAAATGATTCCGTTTTTTTTATTAATTTTAAAGTTAAATATGGTTCGTTACGTAGAATATCATTTCTTAGTGAATTTCAAAATGACTAAAACCTCGATTTTCTATCATTTTTTCTTGAAAAACCCTATGTAACATGATTAATTACGTACTTTTATTTAAAAAATTCATGCGTTTTTAACTTTATAATAATAATAATAATAATTTTCGAAGTATACTTGGGCCAGTTTCCGTGCCGCTCGATTGTATTTTAGTTTGCTTCATTGTGTATCGAAATGTATGTATTTATGTATTTTTTAAAAAAAATTTACAAGTAATCAAATATAATTATTTTGTATTTACAGTGATAATGAAATAAAAAAAGGTTTGGTTTAATTGAAGTGATCTGTTATGAATAGGTATTATTATTGTTATTTGTTATTCACAGCATTGAATTATGTGACATCATGGAGAGCGTCGTCACGGTTCCATGTCTTGACATTGCATGCAAATAGAAACATATTTGGTTGCTCGACAAGCTGACTATATGAAACACGCATTTCACTGAAAGTAGCAACATGTATTTGACAATTTCAGCTCTCATAATTATTCGTTGTTTAAGTGATCAGCAAAAGTCAGTTATCATACATTTATTGCGGTTAAAAGTAAGTTCTTAAATTATAAAACGTCAAAATCTCGGAAAAACCCAAGCGATGTGTGTTTGAGATTTTCAGAACATTGTGTTTTGTGTTGTTTAAACCTGTACGGAACCACTGTTCTCGATTAAGCCCGCCTAAAGACTGAATATGAAAGTTTTGCTGCTAATTTGTTGTAAATAAATAGTTCCGCGGTGATTACACAGCCTTCCGCATAACTATGTCATCGAAACCGTTTGAATATCAGACGATTGATCGTGTTTTATCCGCAGCGATCTACCCGCATGTTCGGCCACCAGAGCGAGGGACAACAGCAGACCGAGAACCCTGGATCAGATACGGCTCCGGCACAACAGCCCGCGCCGGACCTAGTGCCCCAACCTCCACCGGTATTCGCTTACAAAATTGCCATCTTGCTGAACAAAGCTATTTTGATTAGTAGTTTAGTATGAGCTTACATCTTTTATTTTGAATAATTCAATTTATTACTTAATTAATTCATACATTCAACTGGACTTTATTATATTATTGTTTGTGATACTTAAATATTCTCTGAATATTTTATTGTTCACGCTACGCGATTTTGTACTTTTTCCTTACCGTCTCACACAGTTCACAATTATCATGAAGTTTTAGTTTATTTTCAATATAGAGAACCTTCATATAGATGCTTTGTGACGTTTGCACAGGGTCTGCTTTTCATTTCCTTGATTCGCTAGATTTTAAATGGAATTTTATACGTCCAGGTGGCCGAGACATCGCAAACGGCATCCGCACCGGCATCTGTTACGAGGGCAGAAGTGCAGCAGGCTATGACAGCGCAGCTGCTGTCGGCTCAGTCTGGAGACCAACCGGCATCTAACGTAATAGCAGGACAGCCGCCGGCCGCTTCTCGTGCCACCGAGGCCGAGTCTGCCAAAGTGCAAGTTAAAAATGAGCAAGAATTGAAAATGGAGAAAAATGCGCAAGCCGCAAAACTTGGCAAAGCCGAAGCAAAACCATCAGTACCCGACACGACGGACGCGATGGCTGAGCCCATACCATCGACCTCTCAGGAGACGGTAGCTATAGGTGAAGTGACGTCATCAACAGCAGACGCATTCTCGCCAGCGACCGATGATAACCTTTCAATAAACGAGGAAGCGTCAAATGATGCATTGCCCGTTGACTATCCAGACTTTTCCACTTACACTTACAATGCAACCGAGGCACAGCAGCGCTCCTGCGTGGGCTGCCGATACCAGGAGTTTTCACCGGCCGCATCTCAGCCGTACTTCTGTGTGGGCACGCCGACCGGGCAGATGCGTCGGTCAGTTCCGACTGCGACGGTCACGTCGGGCAGCTTCACGGGTGATTCCAAACCACCTTCACCGACTTTAGTGGTGGAGAACCCCGAAGTGCCGCAGCCGTGTGTCGCCTCGGCCAGTCCGGCCAACAAGCGCATGAAACAAGAACCGGAGGCCGACAGCACTCGCGCCCAAGAGACGAAGCAAGGGCCGAGCGCGGGCGCCGCTAAAAAAAAGACAAAAGCGGAGACAAAGCAAAGCAAAAAATCGAAGAATAAAAGGAAATCCGCAAACCGCGGCAACGAAAGGTAACCAGAGTTAGGACGAAAATGTATCTTGTTGAATTCTTGTTTGATTTTGTACGAATTTTGTTTTAATTATAATTTAATATTCAATTTTTATTTCTTTAAGTTATTTTTATTTTTTCTTGTCGATATTTATCTATTTATTTAAAGTGTCCATGTACTTGTGTTTATACAGGGATTCAAATCAGAGAGATCCTTCACCGTCGGTGGACTCGTCAGAGTCCAATAGGCGGCCTAGAGTAAGTCACTAGGTACATTTTACTTTCTAACACCTTTGGATGTCCGCTGTAGTTAGATATGTGATCCGCATGATCTGTCGTGAATATATTTTGAGAATCTTAACGTTATTAAACTGGAGATGATAGAGTTCATAGTTCAGATTCTCTAAAATAATAATAAGGCTCCAACCGATTGGATAACTCTAGCGAATTTCGCCTTTATTTGAATTTATAAACGAACAGATAAAAAGAGAAGTTAACAAGAGATTCGAGAGATCTGTGGCACAAGTTTTCATATAACAAATAATATTTTGCATAATCTGTAGGGTTTCAATAACGATAAATGTATAAAAATGCTTCACTGACAATTCATTAATACTCATGCTATAGTCGCATATGCCGCTCAACTAGTTTCCCATCCAATGTGTTGCTGCCTTATATCGATGGCCAATTTACATGCTAAATTCAAATAGTGCAAATTTACATTAAATTAAATCAAAATAAAGTGTAAATCGGCCATGAAATTACACGCACATGTTTCATTTTCTTACTAGTCATGTTTAAACCATGCAGAGAATGTAATATGTATGTGTGGGCTATTTCATGTCAAACGAAGTAGCGTGGAGTTTCTAATAACATCATACTATTGCTAAACTCAATAAATTTTCTAAGGTTTCGTCATCAATTGTAAACTTAGATTAGAATCACATCATTTGAATCGAGATAAACATAAAATTTCAATACACCAGCGTTAGTGTTTGTCACTTTTAGCCGAAAAAAAATATTTGATTAACACTTACTGACTATTTCATATGAACTTAATGTTTAATATACCGGACATCCAAATATAGGATTAGTGTTGGTAGCTAACAAGGCTTCGATAGGCTCAAACGCGCGTCGTAACACCTGCAATAGCCCGTAAAGCGTTTCATTCTAGCGATTTCTCAATTGTTTTGAACAGCGATGCGATTTAATCTATCATGTTGTATGTACAATAAAATACATTTTGTACAATGCTTCATTTGTTGCATTGCGAACTCGCGATGTCCAATGATTATAAACTAATACTTTTCCGATGTACGCAAACTGGCACGAGTGCAATGAAATTAAAAGACAAAACACAAATATATAGTCACAATAGCATTCAAAACAAAAGCTATGACTATAATTTTATTGACAGTTCATGTGGTATGTGGCAGTTGATAATATCAAATTAATATTTTAGCCAAACAACGATTAGGTGCTCCCCTGAACACTACCGCATTTTTATCACCGTGACTTGTTAACTATACCTAATGATAATTTTGAACGACGTCATATGAGATTAGTGGGCGACCTTTGCCGTTAGTCGGGTGCGTCGCTGTGAAATCACTAGTATGAAAGTGCTGTAGTTAAATAAGTCAAGTTTGTAGTCGTTTTCAAACCGTTACTGTAACATGTCCCTTTGCTTGCGTTCCATTTTCAAGATTCAAAAATATTGGGAGCAGAAGTGGGCGTCGGTTATCGAAAGTGATCAGCGAGCTCCCGAAGAACCACAAGCCCCGTACAGTGATGCGTACCTCACTGGCATGTCGGTGAGGAGGCGCAAGCGCATCGCTCAGACTCGCCCTCCTCAGGAAGCGGACGTTTTCATCAATGGTGGGTATTGTTAACCTCCCCTCTTGTGCCAAACATAATCCCTCACCTGCTATGCCAAGTTTTTGCGTCGAGTACATTAGGTAACCATGAAGCATAAAAAGCAGTAATAATAGTGAACATAATTTTCAAAATGTTGCGTTGACATGTTTGTGTTAGTTAGATATTGTCTAAGTAACTGCTTGCTTACGCGACTGTCCATGCGGCTTGGAATCGATAAGATAAAACGTCAAATTGTGTCATATATAGCGTTAGCGGTCAGGCGATTTAATGTGCAATTGGCGATTTGAGAACTGTTTTGAATATTTCAGCCGAAACAGTGAGGGACGCTGCGAATGAAATGTGTATTGATGTAACAGCAAGAGTTTAATAACGGTGCTGAATGTGACATCATAATTGAACCGTGATATATTCCTTTTAATATCTATGACTATTAAGGAGTGACCAAAGGAAGCGACTAACGCTTTAACTTATAAACGAACTCTTGTCATGATACTTTGTCAGGAAATATGACATAGGTATTTCCTAACATAATAAGACAAATTAAAAATTGCAATGTTGTCAGTATTAAATTCAGTATGTTTTAATCAAAAAATATTTTTGTTGAAATAAATTTTAAATATTTAATTATAATTGTAAATAGCGAAAGTTATAGCATGAATGCAATATCTCGGATATAATTTTCGTAAATAAATGTAATGTAGCGCTTGCCTATTAAAAATGATATTAGTTAAAATAAAATCTGTATTTTAACAAACTCCAGTACATAACATCACACCTTTAATGTTCGTTCGTGCACGTTTTGCACTAATCACATTTACGTTCGCCTTTGAAATAGGTGGTGAGAGTATTGCAATGTATCAGGTAGAAACCCAAATATTTTTTTTACAATCTTTCATACTGCTGTTTTGCCTCAAGTTTTACTAATTACGATAAAGAATTTACACATCGCTTGACTATGTGCGTGTACGTGCAACAGATTGCCTGTCCGCTGCTTCTGAGCGTGCTGTCGAAGGAGGCGAGGCTGAGCGGGCGGTGTTCCAGACGTTCTACGAGTCGTTCCGCGACGTGGCGGCTGCGCGCGCGCACGCGTCTGAGGACTACCGCCCCGACGTGCATGTCGCCGTCAAAAAGCTGCTGAACCAGAAGTGAGTGTAACCTCACTCTTTATTCACCCGATATCATATTAGACTCTTCGTATTTGTGACAATATCATCAGCTTATTTCATGGGCTTCTCCTAATTAGCGTCTTTGCGCCCTGTTCTCGGCTTGCCGCATCCAGCCTCTGCTTTCAACCTTTTGCAGAACTTCATCCCATCTGACCTGAGAGCAATTTGTGACTATATGTCCAAAGTAAATTATTTCTCCGTCATGTAATGTATTTTGTTTAGTTTTCGTTATTAAAATATTTGATTATTGAAAATAATAATAGGTTGTCTCTATTTAAAGTGTTATTCAAACACATTTTTATTAATTTAATTGAGATACTATTTTTGTTCCACGTTACGTTGAGTAATACTCACCAACTAAATATAACAGTCCAAAAATAAAAAAATGTTCTTATAATTATTTTTGCATTCTCTGTGTTCTTCTCTCTATTCCTTTCACAGGAAGACCTAATGACTGCCAGTGATGAGGCAGTCAGCGTGGCAAAATTTTGGGCTAAAACCATTTAGGGACTTAAAATGTGTTTGTCATCGACACGCTAAGAAGAAGATTCTCTGTGTACAAAACATGTAATTATGATAATTACAATAGGATTATTTTCGTTACAGTTCCAACGTAGACGACCTGATGAAGGATCCGGATCAGCAGCTGAAGAAGAACTGAATCACTGTATTTTTTGTTTCTGCTCCCATGCTATCACTAATATATTGTGAACATTTTGTGTCCACAATAATTTTCTGTTTTTTTTAAGTCGGGTAAATTAAACGGGTGCTTGTAGGGAGCTGTAACAGCTGTGCCCACTTCTGACTCCACTGAAGATTTGGAGACTTAAAATAACTTGTCACGTAATTGTAATCTGTGGGTTACAAAACTTTTTGCATGTTGAGTTGTTTATATTTTCATAAAAGTAATTTCTAATACATTTCTTTCACTTCTATGTGCCTCTCGAGGTTTATATTTATTAGCTGATTCTGTCATTGTTTGTATTTTTTTTTGGTCTTGTGACATATGTGGTCAGATTTGTTGGTAAAGTGTTTTGAAAACTATATCATTGGTAGAAGACGGTCCTTCACAACAACTGACTTAATAGTTGGTGTAATATATGTCCCGGATAAGTCTATTTGGATTGAACAAAAAAAAATATTGCTGAAGAAACATCTCTCATGACCGCTTAAATTCTTATCAATCTAACTACTCGATTGTTTCAGTTAGTTCAAACAAACGGTTTCATGCTCTGACTGTTGTCTAACCATGCTGTTTTGCTGAAACGCTTAAAACCGAAAACTCAATTGACACTATAATTCATTTATTGCTTTCATTCGTTCTAAAGTAAACTCCGATTTATCTTTTGTTATTCGTATTGGTACTGTTCGATTTGCGATTACTTAAACAGCTATTAATATGGGATTATCTGAGGGATGACGGCCACAATTGAGAGGTAGACTTCTATAAATAGGTACGTTTCAATTTATGCAGTATTTTTAGTACATTTTTCAGGTCGTGAGAGATTCTGTAGGCAAGAATATATCATTGTGTATTTGACTAATGATAGGACTAACAATAACAGTATCACAGCTCGAGCGGCACCTTTAGGGTGATTATATTTGGGATTTTCGTGTACAATTGAATTTCCAATATTTTTTCATATCTTAATATGTAGTAATAAAAAATCATAGTAGTTGTTAGGTTATAAGTCATTCGAATACTTGGATGTTCAATTTTTAGTGTTTTCTTGCTAGATTAGACATTCTGCTGTCAGAATTCTAACAGATGTGGATAGACCTCCAGTGGCGTGAAATGTTTGAACGTTTAAGTATTTGAAATATATCAGTGTTTAGTATTAAGGTAACTATGTTAATCTGCTTAACTACAAGACGGCGAACGCTCAAATCTCAAGACAGTATTGTGTGTAGTGATTTTGCATGGATTTCAGCACAATGCTTTTATATCTCAATCAGTTATTTATTTCGTTGTACTATTTTGGAAAACATGAAACAGCTAGGTCGATGATGATGATGTTGATGAAATGTAGTAAAAGAGTTTTGGGTACCGTAACCGCGTCTTACATTATACTGTGTGGATTACTAATCTGGATAATTAAAGACACCTTAAATGTAGTTCACTATGACGATCGTATTGTCCGAAATTGGACATATTCAAAAATGTATTGTTATTCCGAACTGCGCATTATGGTAGTAACAATCTATTTTTGAAAAAGAAAATCTACGGTCTCGGAGACATTACCACATGATGAGATTTGAAGTCACATGTACGGTTTCGTTTAAAGAAAATAAATCAGAATTCTTTTGTTAACCTTCTTTGAAAACTAATGAACTCAGAATTGTAGACCGCTAATTGAGGTTTGAGTGTTCGATTCATCTTTTCAAAATATCCAAGTGTCTATTTAATAAGAATTAGGTGTTATTTTCGTTGCTGTAATTCTTCATTCAGTTTCATGTAATGCTTCATTCAGTCTTATAATAACAAACATTCGTATTTCGATTAGGAAACAGCGTAGCAAATCTCCGTGACGCACTCGTGGCAAACTGGCAAAATCTTGACAGTGTCCTTGCGTATAAACAACGCAAACGCAGCGTTGTGCTAATATTATTGTGTAAACGTTTTACAATACAAAAAGTAACTCTTTTTAAACATAACTAACTCGTTCATAATCAATAAAACATTTAATACCTCCATTCTTCTTTATAAATTCTTTTCTAAATAACACAGTACATATTTATAATTCTATTAATTTTCACCATAATTCGGATAATTCACCAAACTAGCTATTATAGCATCCGCCCAAGCCCACATTATCCTGTTTTAATTGAAATCTGACGCTCGTAACTCGCACAGCGTGCAGCACTCCTACAAGAGTTTAACGGACACATTACACATTAACAAGGACACATGACATGTTAAAATACAACTTTGCCCCATTTTTGTGCCGCAATCGGACTTTCTATTCTGTTCGTGTCTATACGATTAGATATAACTGTAGATTGTATTCGTAGATTAGGTGACCATAGTCTATTCGGTGTCAATATAAAATGAAAAAAAACCCTAATTTAAATAGATAAGTAAGCCGCACACCGCAACAGCTTCGGTGACGCCACTTGGAATGTGTTTTGAAGTAAACCAGTTGTATATTTTGCTCTTTCGTTTGTTTATATGTAAGTTTTTTTTGCAAATTTGCCTTATTTGATTAATTTAAGTTTTTTTGCATGTATTTTTTTTGTTGTTGCACAATATTTGATTGCTGTTGCAACATTAAGCTTGGATCGATTTCAAAACAGTATTTTTTTGTGATGTTGCGCATCGCAAACGGGTGACACGTGTGTACTTTATTATGTGATACCGCAATCAAATTTTGTATGTTATCATGGAACAAATTAACACAATTCTTTTTTATCGACATTGCTACTACATATAGGTACATATACACTTCGCGCTGTTGCCAATGCATAAATTTATAAAATATTCCTTGCCAATATGTATGGCAAATGAATTTACTATTATCTATTGTTTCTAACAAACTACTGCATGGTTTTTCGGACAATAGCTTACACCATTGAATATAATAATGTTTGTTTACAATATTGCATTTAATATAAAGGGGTTATTAAAATATTTGTCACTCTCACAAAATATAAACACCCACAAATGCTCAATTTTAACATAACACACATTCACAATTGCGACTAGAGTGTAATATGTCAACCGCACCATCTGTCAGAAAACAGCTTGAAAGCATAATTATTATCCTATGACTATTATAATATTATATGACTTATAGAGTAATCTATGATTTGTAACTATTATAATAGACATAGCATAATTATGATTATAAACTTTATGAACTGTTTTCTGAGAGACGGTGTATCTGACACATTGCACGAGTCGCTCAGTACAATAGTTGCATTAACAAAACAACTATCCATAACTGACGGCCTTGCTTTATAGAAATCATTAATGATATCAATTTCTATTGTTTTCGAGAATCAGCCAGCTCTTATTTGTAGCTAACAAGTTATGGACATATGGTGTACTTAGTGAATATCGAAAATATATCCTTTCATCCGCTGCATGCTCTCTTACCATTTTTCAAAATTGTGATATACTGAGAGATAACTAGGAGGGAAGGAACTTCCCAAGTAAATAGTTGATCTTGAAAACTCTGATTTCTAAATGTATTTGTTAAGTTTGTTCTTCCTTTTAGTTTTATCGCACCAAACTATTTTAATAAACAGATAAGAATGCATCACATTGTTCAAATTTCAATAATATCAGTTATTCAACGTGATATTGACTACACTTGCTTGAAGACATCGCTAATGCGATTATTTTGTATATCGTTATGTAGAGCCGCGCTCCAAACGCTGTGCGCACTAAAATAGCATCGGTAGTCGATTTGTTTATGTATCGTTGTATCATATCGTTGTACCCTATTATAGATGTAATAAAGATTTTTCTTTCTTTCTTTCTTTCTTTGTTTCTTTCTTTCTATAACTATTATAAGGTTCGTAGTAATTATAAGTTAGCATATAAGTATATTGGTTCAGAAAGCGATCGACACATGTCATACAATGTACACGACGAGCATACGTTAAGTCATACATTATAAGCCGATTTGTCAGTCGTACAGTATCGTTGTCCGTCGAGAACCATTGGAGATGTGATTTGATGAATTGTCATTTTAGTTCATTTACTTTGGATCTTAGTCACTATGGAGAGTCTGTAAGAAATTTACAACTTCACACTAAAATTTTGACCATCTCAATATTGTATATTTGAAATTTCCATACAAAATGTTATTGAAATTAGACTCATTGTCGATATCATAGAGAACACCTCAGAACAGAATTTGTAATGTTTGTCAAAGTTGAACAAACTGTGACTGTTCGATCCTGTCGGCAAAATATGACAGTAGGTAGTTATTAATAAGAAAATAGTGTAGTATCCGCGTACTTAATCATTGCCGTCTTAATTACTGTAGTTCGAGTTTCCACATAAAACATTGTTGAAATATAATCTTCAAAATGTTACATTTAAAGTCGGACTCAGGTGTATCAACTTACCGTAATTATAAGGTTTCAAACGCCTCCATCTCCCTCTGCTCTCAAAGGTATTGAAGGAAAGCAATAAAAGAGCGATCCACAAGTATGCTACAGGAGATTGATTGCCTCGTTGGTCGAGTGGTTGCAAGCGTGACTGCCGATCCTGGGTTCAAATCCCGGGTCGACTGCAATCGGATTTTTCTTATTTAGAATTTCTAGTAGTGACTCGGAGTCTGGAATTGTGCCCGCTGTATGGCAATAGGCTGAACAACTATTCCATGGGACTTAAACGTTGTATAATCTGGTGAAACGTGGGAGTGTACACTCTTCACTCCTCTGCCTACTCCTTCGGGGATTACAGGCGTGATGTGACGTTTATTTACAAGCACTTAACAAGTCATCTATATAACTGCAACCAATATTGTATAACAGGTCTGTAAGCTGGCTGTGGGTAAACGTACCTCGCTTCACCAACTGCTGTGTTAATGTCGTTGAGAGCAATGAGATCGGAGAGGCTTTAGTTGTAATCTTTATAAAAAAACTTAATCGTGTTCAGGCAGGGCTCTTCTGTGGAATATTTTGGTTATAAATTAAACTTCATGTGTATCATGTGGCAGACAAGCGATGGTGACCATCTTACCATCACACGAGCCTGTCTGTGTGCTTTGCCCTTTACAAAAAATGTCATACGAAAGGGGATCTGAAATTCTTCATGTGACGGTCGCTTCCCGTAATTTTTGGATAATCGGCTTTATGTAGTACAATATCGCATAATACATGGCAAAATATTAAAAATGATCTTTTTATTTCACTCTACCCTATCCTAAATGAGCAGAATTAATCTTGGAAATGTTAGGTACCTCTAGTTATATATTTGAAGGCAAATAGGTGTCACTGAGCACGGAAAAGTCATTTGTACGTGTCTTGTCTTTGCATTGTTATGCAATTTCGTTTTATAATTTTTTAAAGGTTTTCAAACAACTAACAACAGACCCTTAGAATAGGAACATAGATGGAAGTTTATAAAATCTAGAAACCTTACTTCAATCTCTTACATCTGCCTACTCCTGTCCACTGCTGGATATAGCTTCTCCAATAGCACGCCACTGAGCTCGATATTCAGCTCTTTGCATCCAATCACTGCTAGCCACTGCGCAAATTGTCAATCCACCTAGCTGGAGGGCGTCCTACGCCAAGTTGCCAAGTCGCAGTCTCCACTCCAGAACATGTCTATTCCAACGGTTATGGGTTCTGCGGCAGACGTGACAAGTCCACTGCCACTTTTGTCTTCCAACCCTTCAGGCTATGTCGATAACTATGGTTCACTGTCGCATCGTCTCATTTCGGATTTGATCCTTTGAGACACGCCGAGCATAGCCCTCCCCCTAGCTTGCTGAGCGACCTTATATTGGTGAACCAGTCGCACCCTGACTGTCCACTTCTCGGTTCCGTGTATCATAAAAGGTAGGACACACTTTCTAAAGACTCGTCTTCAGGTTTTGCGGTAACGATGCCGAAAAGAGCCGACGAAGTTTCCTATTCGAAATTCAAATTCTTTTATTCATTATAAGGTATATACATACACTCAATGAAAGTCATGTTTTAGTCATTGTACTTCGG
>DWME01007480.1:0-12588 GCA_018244795.1 Parelbella ahira ahira
ACCTATAATTGCAGGAACACGAACTTCACGTTTTATTTGTAATATTATAAGAAATCACTGTGTTTTCTGTGTTGGTGTACCTATAAGATAAATAAATAAATAAATAAAGAAAATATGCTTACTTCTATTCTAATAACATGGAATAGTACAAAATGACAACTCAGTACATATAGCACAGCACATAAACATGTGTCATAAATACCTCAATGTCTTAACTAGCGACATGAAAACAAAAGTATCCTCATCAGCGTCGGTCATGTCTTACTAGAAATGATTGTCGTAATTTAATACATTTTGCTTTAGTTATTCGACGGTTTTTTTATTATATTATATTCGACGGTCAAGTCTCAAAAACAACTGAAAATTTTGCAATTTTTGTCCTTATTTGTTTTTTGAGGTCCCTACCCCTATTTTTGTTATCATGTGATGTTGCTGATACTCCTATTATACGAAGAATGTCAAGTTCAAATCTATGAAGTTGATTTGACCAAGATTGAAAAGATTAGGTGTTAGAATAGACATGGGGTACCGCTGTGAGGGCAGTGTGTTTAAATTGAAATAAGGGCCACCAGTAGCCTTATAATCGTCGCTACCAGAGGAACAGATATCCCTAAACCCGTATCTCTCTAATTATGCTGCTTGACGTCAAGACCAATTACTATATTTTTATAAACGAATGAAATCTGTCATATTTTTCACTTACTTACGTGAAGATTTGTGGCAAATAGCATGATTCCCTTCAAGCGTGTTTTAATTATCAAATTATTCTTACTTTTACTTACATTTGATCATGGTACATAGAAGAAGATATTTGATATTCATTATGGAGTTGATGAACGGAATCTTGTCATGTAGGTACATATATAGAAGCGACGACAAGTAAATCTGACTTCTGAACTTTTTTACACCAGTCTATTAATAAAGCAAATAGTACTAAAGTCGATCGCTGAGAAATTAATTTAGAATTGTAATTGCTTTTTAATAATTGTAATAATGGTTTTGCGTATCATTATTTAATTGTGATTTTTCTCATAACGCTTACAAAACTCTCTGAGGGTTTTTTGAGTATTCAAATCTAAATTATGTCGCGGAAAAACTTTTCGAAAGAAGAACAATATGGTTTCTCTGAAATACGACTTTGTTTCTAGAACTACACTGAACGAGTCGCTGTTGTGTGAAATTCCCAGAATACCAATATTGTCGTGTTTTGCTGAAATACGGAAACAACTTCAATTATGTTTGTCGTTCGAATGCATCTATTGTCTCAGACTGTAATCAATCATTTCATCGTTCCCCGTTGGGCACGGGTCTCTCTCTCTCAGAGTAAGATGGGGCAAGGTATAGTTTAAAACGTGAAGTGGGAGCTAGCAGAATTCGCAGGTTTTAGAGTACGTTATAAGCGATAATTATCTTTGCAAGTTTCCTTGTTTCTTTCAAGTATTTATTCTTGCAGCGCAAGTACCTACAATTTGATTGGTAATCAGCTGATTTTCAACGCGTCCTTTTTCAACTATACCACAATAATCCCGCTCTAGATTGACAGAGATACGGATTCATGTCGAACAAGGATGTTGTGCGTAGGTCAGTTTTTTTACAAAATACAAGAAGTTACATCCACATGCATAGCTCAAATCGCAGCGCAAAATCAATAGTAAAAATGTTCCGCTATCAATGGAGCAAGGGTGTAACTCCTTAAAACTGTTTTCTTTTTTATTTCAAATAAGCATTGCAAATGATAATCAACGTAGTAAATTACTCACCGATTGGATACTCTGGGTTATGATGCTGTAGAGTAGGACAAACCTCGTAAAGAAAAGCAGTGTGTAGTTTTAGCTGGATCAAATCCGGCATATACTGGCATATCGACATATAGTGGAGTACACGACTTGAATTTCTCCATCAAGAATGATAATAAAATACCAGAATAATCTAGTAACCCTGCTATTAATCTGTTTAAAAAAGAGAGATATTCTAAAGACATTTATTTCGAAACATAAAACTTATAACCCTTTTTGTATGAAGGGGTATAGAAACGAAAGAAGGGGTACCTTTTTATACTTGTCGTGCAGGCAATGGAAAAAGTTACATCGAAAATATTACCTTTATATGCTGGCCACGTTTTATCTCACAGTTTAGTCTTCGCAAGAAGGAAATGGGGATACTGATACCGCTTGAAGTGTTTCTGAATCCTATGTATCTCGACAAAATGTTATAAATATTTTATGTATATATAACAATGAAATTTCCCACGTTTGACACTTTCATCTCGTCATTTAATTATATTGAAATGAAAATAGTAATAATATTTTTGGAACAACTCACAAGCGACCATCGTACAACAAAGCTAAGCACAGCCATTGCTATGGTACCCGGATAGCTGATAAATTTCGTAAATACATTTCTAGAACATTCCTATATAGAAAATACAAAACAATCTCTAAAGCGTATGAAGTCTGCTAACCCGCACTTAGTCAGTGTGGTAGACTATGGCCTTAACCCTCTCATTTTGAGGGGAGACACCATAAGGTCGGGAAAAAAAAGATAATCCTTAGAATAAAGACGTAAACAAGTAGGGTATACAAATACAGTTCTGTAATTTGAACTGTGGTTGTATTCAATTGGCTTTTAGTTGTTTCCTGCTCAAGATGCAGACAATCAAGGCATAGAGCGATTGTCCCGAATTGCCATTTATCTATTTCTGGTATGATTACACTTCCCCGCCTCGCTCTGCTCTGGATCAATGGTCACATGTAAATTATTAGGCGACTCACAAACTAGTAACTAGAGTCCAAGATAACAAAAATTAAAACAAGCTTTGTCTTTAGGAAGACAAAAAGAACACCCCCTCTGTTATTCTCGCCACATCGTCTCATTTGAAATTATGGAGTACCCGGTAGTATAATGAAAAAAAGCATTTGACTATTGGTGTCTCAATTGGCCCACAGAAAGGATATCTATTACATTTATTCGTGGCAGTTTCGCCTAAAGAACTGTTAATGGTTTTTTTTAATCTTGATGGTCCTCACGGTACCTCTATGACTGATTATAATAAAACATTAGTGGCGTAGTAGTTACAATACATTTGAACACAGTTATCAGCGCAGTGACTGCTTGACTTAAATGCGCATTCGAAAGCTAATTCAATATATTAGAAGTCACGTGTCTCGAATAGAATACGTGCACTTCGCGACACAAGTGTCCAGCAGGACTGCATTGAAATGCGGAGAATACATTTAAAACGTAACGTTTAAATCGCGAGTCTGGTAATGTCTTTATTTTGATGAGAAGCGCTGCCAAGTCCTATTTCTGCGCGGGTTCCGCACATTGCTCAATTTAGTAAACCGTTTCAAATAAACGAGCTAAGTACTCTTAGAAGAGAACCGAACGGGGTTTTAGTCATTATGCATTTTTGTAATACTGAAGGTAGCTTTAGTTTAACAAAAAAAAAATATTTGGTAATACTATTTTCATATATGTAAATACTTAGTTAATTATTTTATTACTATTATTAATTTATTATTTATATATTACCGGAGGCGGTGTGAGGTTTTTACCTCTTTTTACGATCTCTTTTCTCCAATCAAATAATTCGTGCTCCGACTTCAAGTAATAAATTAATATTTGAAGAACTTTAAAAGAAATCTCGTTTCCACACTTCTACGCATACGTTCATCTCTCTCTAAGCGCATAACGCCTTCTCTCACCCACACTTAACCAATATTCCTCCCATCTCACAAGCTGCTTACTCACATCCTTAATTCCTACATTGGTTTATCATCATGATCAACACTTTTATTATTCCAATATTGGTCTCGAACTTCCTCTCAGAATGGTAAGGTTTGAGACCATTTACTACCACGGTGATCCAATGCCAATGTGCAGACTGTACACGTCTTAAATGATAACCAATTGTCATTGATACATATCTACTAATACGCATCTGCGAACAAACACAAATGCATTACCACGACTGAGACTTACGTATTAACGCTTTATGTATTAGAATGTTATGTATAACTTAAGAAAACCAGGTGCTTGCGATATTATAAATAGCCCCGGCTTTCATCATTTAGATGTCACAAAAAATTATTAATAACTATAGTTGACCGACCTTTCTATCTTTGAATGATCCAATTCTCGTTCTATAGATAAAGTGTATTTATTGTCAGCATTAGTTCTACTCTTCTACCTCTGGATTTAAGTCTCCTCTGCTAATAAAAAGATATACGGCGATATGCTATTATGCTGGCTAAGTACAAGTTGGCTGACTTCACACGTCTGAGACGTTGAGAGGTTTCCTCACGATTTATGTTTTCACAGATTTTAAAAAGTGATAAAATATTATTAAAGAAATTACATAATTTACTGTGATTAGTTACGTATGAAGGTTTGAACCCCAGAACGAATGGAAGAAAGACAGAAGACCAAATCAGTAAATTGCCTTAGAAATAAAAGCGAAGTATTAAAACGAAAAATCAAAAATATTACAATGATTGATTAACAATGAGTGCGAAAAGAATAAAAATGATGGAATTTCATTAATTCGTTAGTAATAACACAATTTTTAATAAAATGTACCTATATTTAAGTAGGTATTCCAAAAATTGTTACTTTCCAATTTTTGTTAGTTAATATTGCGATAACATTAGATAAATAATTGTTAAATATGCAATCAGTGTAATGAGCTCTTGTTCATTACAATTTCAAATGCATTACAAATTGCAATTTAAATACTTGTTTAAACTGATATAAATTACTATCGATAGTAAACAGTCGTGCCAGACGGAAGTATACTTAATAAGTAGATATCGGGTAATTTTTGAATTTTTCTGGTAATCTAAACTTAAGCAAAATTGAATTGTCTATTTGTAATATCAAAATAATAATTAATTAATGTGCCTGTGAAAGTATATACGGTTCATATAACAAAACCATATTTTTTTATTTTTGTCTGTCTGTCTATTTAATGCGGGTAATGTCCGAAATGGCTGATCCGATTTCGTCGGGACTTTTAGTTAACAGATAGTTCATGTTATGAGGAGTAAAGTAGACCATTTATGTTTAAAAAAATGTTTGAGCCGTCGCGAATAACGTCGCTAATGTACTTATAATAAAGTTTTGCATACATTCCCCAGACTTTTCGCTGGAGTAAAGAAGTACGCGGTTGACGGTCAAGTACTAGTCGTCGGCCAGTTCTAGAGTTTCTATCTCAGTAGCTCAGAGCTAGTATACCAGTTACAGTATCTCATGCTCGTCGTAACAGGTGACCTAAAGGAAATAGCAGGTTTTACGTCCCAGCACCAAAAAAGGCCTGGTTTCTCTAAAATAAAATAGTAGCTGTCTCAAAACGTTTCGGTTGTTGTCTTAGAAACGAGCATATTTCTAAAAAGTGTATTACAATTTATTTTCATTTAATTATGGAAGAGAGGCACGTACATAATTTAACTGTCATTCTATATTTAAATAGCGTTTTGCATTAGTGTCTGCATAGCAAACAATTTTAAAAAGAGCACGAAATTCAAAAATGGAGCGTAGAAGTAAGCAGCACAGAGAATTCGCACACGATCTTACTTATTTATTTATTTATTCAACAGATACATAATTATCTTATCACTATACATTGATAATTTCAATGCATTTCAGTTTTGTTAAAAGTGACTTGCCTTTAAAGGTATATACAGCATTCAAAGTAATATCGCAGCTGAACAGGATATGGCTTAAACTAATTTAACTTACCTTACTTATGCTATACTTTAAAATTATATTTATATTTGATTGCGCTGAATCAGTGTAGCGTAGCGAAGTTCACTTTACTGGTTCTCTCATATAGCTATAAGTACAAAACTGTTTCATCCGTTCATTATTTACAGTACAATCCGCTTCAAATAGTCGGTGACAGTTTGCAGACAGGACGTGCGTTGTGATCCAGTGAGTCTTTTAGTGTTTTTTTTTACTGTGGCCACTGTACCACTTGATAAATAGACGAGCTAACTATGTAGCAATAACGAAATTTTCCGATTGCACATAGTTACTAGTATATGGTTTAAACGTAGCTGCGATCTAGTGTTGTTGTGCTAGTAATATAATACTCATTGTAATATGAAGAAAATTTTCTAATCCAGAGTTACAAATATTTGACAATATAGATAATATTTAATCTACTCACTTATAAAAAAAGAAATTTTAGAACGAAATTTAAAAGGTAGATACCCTTTAAATATGCCGTGTGATCCGAAATATAGGTATAATGCGTTCTAATAAAAAAAAAAGTAATATACATTTCTTCCAATGTTCTATTTGAATTTCTAGGATATCTTCTATTTAATATTACTGTTTAAGTGTTTGCAAATCTGTATTTATAATTAATTACCCATACCGTGACAACAACAATCTGCCAGAACAATGCTGCGTTATCGTACGTTGCAGGTACGATTCGGGTTTCTTCGGGTTCTAATATTTGAGTTATTGTCCTTGAAACCCATATTAGACTGCCCACGTTCATCTCCATCAGAGTAATGTCAAAACAATAAATGTATTCAAATGCTAACTATTGAAACGAAAATTGCTTTAATGCCCACTTATTTGTATGCAAATTACGTGTATAACAAAGTTAGTTCTAGTCTTTGAAAAAATGACAGTTAATACATTGAGTATTGCTCAAAAATTTTAAAAGGTCGTTACAACGTCGTTGCAATAATCTGGTTAAATTTTATTTATGTCATTCACTCTCAGACAACCTTGGGTGATGGAGAATCATATGGTAGATGCATACTTTACCACGAAAATTAAATACACACGCACAGACATTTATTATGTATGTATGTATATATATACATAGTACGTACCTATATATATACATACATTTATAATAGTTACTATTATTATCACCTCAGCCTTTCATCGTTCCACTATTGGACGCAATCGCCTTTCAGAATGAGAAGGGTTAAGGACACAGTCTGCAACGCTGCCCAAGTGTTAAACCTGTTTGTAAGGGAACCTTTTACAGGCGAGATGACTGCCTCTTAACTTGCACTTTTATGTATCACATCAATATGATAAAAAGTCGATGGAATGCAATAGTCGGCTGGAATGGCCGTCAAAAACTTTGCAATTAAATTATATAAGCAGAAATGAAATTTTTCGGTGTTCCTAGCCACTGATATGTTTTTAAACTTGTAACGTGTAATTTTAAAAACTTAGCTTTTAATTTTATTCATAAACTTCTTTTAGCGGGATACTTTTATTTGATTTTTTGTGAAACGTTACCATATACCTACGCTGTTTCCAAATAAATAGTATGCTGCAACCTTAATTATGCTCTTACTTCGCAATAATGTATTACCCGATTTTTGAAGTACCCACTACATTTGGGGTACCGTGAACTTATGCTATGTGAAATTTGATCGTGGTCTGATTTCTCTCTTTTAAGAAATCCATGAATATAATCCGTCAGTTGCCGTAAAGAGGGAAATTGCGATTGACCAGTGCACGGATCAGACTAACGTATAATAACAACTAATTACGCTTTTTATAAATAATTTGATTTACTACTGTGGTCATAGGCTCAACACCTATTCCACACGTCTCACAAAATGTAAACATAACCGGTGAAACGTGGGAGTGTAGATACTACACTCCTCTGGCCACCCCTTCGGGGTTTCCAGGCGTGATGTTAGGTTTTCGCCACGATTATCGTTATATCGTTTGATTAAAGAACACCGTAAGTTCTTTGGATACTTGCTTATTTAGTTGTTTAGATGATAAAATATGTATGCCTACCATACGTGTCCTGACATAATTATGTAGACATTTTAAATGCTTAGATAGTTATATTTATCAGTACGATGTTTTCGTATTATCTTTGTAACAATTTGTGCTTAGTTAAAAGAAGAAAAGAAAACGTAATTAAGCTATAGCTAATAGCCAAAAGTTTCAAACTAACTTAATATATGTAATACATAATATGTATACAGAGATGAGCATCTCTCAGTTGCACGTTATTGGAGAGACTTATTGAGGTCCACCCGTGACTCATATAACAGGCACACATGATTTTGATGTAATATGACATACAAACTTATGTTTTTTTTAAATATAGAACATTACAAAGTAATCACGCCCGTAATCAACGAAGAGGTAGGCAGAGGAGTGTGGTACACACCCACGTTTCGCCAGTTACGTTTACATTCCTCTATGTAATCAGTGGTGAGCATATTGCTATACATCGAGCACAATCCAGATTCTAAGCCACTACTAGAAATTTCAAAATAGAAAAATACAACCCAGCCAATCACTCGACCAATTAGGCAGTAATAGAATCAAAATAGGTAAATGAATACTTTCGTTCCAGAACTAATATGCCCTTCGAAAGAAAATGGGATGACAGCTGCCCTAGGGTTTGGGACAAATGGGAGTCGGAGGGCCACAGCTACATAATCCAGGATATCCCACCTGAAGATGATGAGCGAGCACTGCAGATTCTTTTAGAGCACCTTTGCCCTGATGAGCCATTATGCAAACTTAGTGGTAAGTATTTCATTACAAAAATAGCATATTATGGTTTTTTATAATCTCCTCTGATGATCAGGGTACTATATCCTAGCTCATATGAACCTTCTGCTTTACAAAATTGTATGCGCCTTTATTATTAAATACCGCTCGCTACCATCGACTGCTATCTTCATCAATGACATATTCAAAATTATAACTTATCACAAATAATTTTAAAATAGTCGTTTAGAAATTTTTCATAAAACTTCAATAAATGGGTTTTCGTTTTTCGTTCTTATAATTAATTGTTTTTTTTTGTATACAGATCTGGTAAGCGACCCAGAAAGCATGGCAAGCATAAAAAACTTCTGGGTGGAGTGCCTGTCTCAACGCATGAGCCTGGGCTGCTACACGGTAGTGGAAGGGAAGAAGACTCTAATCGCATTGAACGTGTGCGTTGTGGATTCTGTCGGCAAGAGGTTCCCCTCAACGCCAGTGTGTATTGGCCGTATATTTGTTAATTGTGCATTGAAAATGTGCAGATTATTGCTGCTAATTTGAATATTTAAGGGCACAAAACGATGTGTGCCCAGAGCAGTCCAACAATTACATCTTTATAACGTGAACACTTTATTAAAACGTGGTTTATTTTACTTTATTAAAACATGATGGTTAGCCCTCCAGATCTGAATTGAAGTCGACCATCTCAGTCCTTAGAAGTAGCAACGCGTCTTCTATCGATTTTTAATGGGACAGATACTCTAATAATAATATCTTTATATCCTAAAATACACCAACTGGACTAATATTGCTAACAATACCAGTGCTACAGTGTTTTATTTTTATATTATTTTATGTTCGAGATTTGCTGCAGATGTCCATATGTACAGCGTCTTTGGCTACCAAAGTAATTCTTCAACTAAAATATTGTAAAAATGTACAGTGAAAGCGACTGAGCCCTCTATATTTTGCAGCTTCTCTTGTCTATAAGAGAGACAGTTTTTCGATTGTTAAGTCATTATATTTCTAATTTTTGCAGATCGCGGGCTCGGCTTGGAACAACGTCTACAATGCGATGGCATTTTTAGTGACCAAGATGGACTCCTTTGAATATTTAAAGCTAGATACGCTGCTGCACGCGTACGGCTTAGTCGTCACACGGGAGTTCAGGGGAGCCAGACTGGGAGCTAAATTATTAATGGCGAGGTTTGTTTAGTTCTACATTTGAATGAATGAATAAATTCATTCAATTATTTATTCATCCATTAGGCTAGCATTTCGCCGCAATTTCGACTGACGGTAAGCGCAGAAGCGTCCTAGGATGGAGCGCGCATGCCCTAGGAATGTATCGCTATGATAAGAATTAGTAAGGTAGGAAGGATCGTAAAAATTAAGAATCAATAAAATTATTTACCGATTTAATTCACATACTTTTCGGGACAGTCCGATTCTTTCCAACGCGACTTCGCTGCGTTGACGGGATCTCAAGAAGAGAGACCTTCCGTAAATCAGAAACTAGTTGAGCTATCCCAAAAAAACGTACATAACTTAAGTCAGTATTAAATTACAAGTAATGTTACTATCTCCTTCATTTTAAGCCATTTCTCCTGTCAATTAAGAAGACGTTTTGTTGTTTTATTTACAGGCAACCCCTCGCCCTATCCCAAGGTGTGAAAGGCACATCAACTGTGTTCACTGGAGCGGCGTCCCAGAAACTCGCCGCTCGTTGCGGTTTCACAAGCATTCAAGAAGTTACCCTAAAAGAGATAGCAGAAGCCGGACTAAACTATCCGAAAACAGACCACGTCGTGAAGCTAATGGTGAAGAAGTACTGTGAAGAATAGAGGAGTAGAATAATACGTTTATAATAATTTATTAGTTACTGCTGGTCTGGTCAGTAGGACCAGTGGTGTGTCCCTGGCTTTTTAATCGGAAGTTATGGGTTGATTCCCACCCGGACAATGGCTAGTTTATTTTCTGTGTCTAGGTATAAAAAACTATCTTTGTAAATTATGCATATCATTGTGTATTAGATAATCGTGAGTGGAAATACTTTAAGATATTTAATATTGTTTTAATTATTGCCATGGAGTCGGTTATGGATACCTATTAGCTGATATTATTATAAGTAGTTTTATTCGTCCAAACATAGTCAGTCAGTCAGTCAGTCAATCAATATTTATAGGTCATGTCTTGTTCTTGTCTACCCGCACTTGACCAGCATGGTAGACTATGGCCTCAACCCTCTCAATATAAAAGGATACCCATGGAATATGTTCCAACAGTGGAATGACAAATGGGTCGATCATGTTCATGTCTTGTTGGTCAAGTGATTGCAAGCAGGACTGCTGATCGAGACAAGTGCCTCTGGACCCAGCAGGGCTCGATTCTCGAAATACTTTTGAATTTTTGTAACTTGAAGTTACTGGTAGTGGCTCGGAGTCTGGTCTGTGCCTGGTGTACGGCAATAGGCTCACCACCCGTTCCATGTGACTGGTGTGATATGAGTGTACTATTCATCCCACATGCCTCTTCAAGGATTACATAAGTTTATATTGCATTGTTCTGAGATTAAAACCATCGACATTATCATAAGTCGCTACCCAATGCTGAACAGTCTTGACCACTTTGGATCACGCTGCACCAATACGCAATAATGTACGTCCCATGTGATTTAGAGAGCCACAAACTAGGTAGGTACTAAATGTTTAGCTCAAAATAAAAATCGTATTACTGTAATTATAAACTGTAATAAACAGTAAGCATTGTGTAATTATTTAGTTAAGATATTATTATCCACTACATTATAGAGAAGTTTTCTTTATTTTATTAATTATTTACAAACATTTAATTTGATAAGTAAATGTTAGAAAAAAATCGTTCGATAGCTTTTAAAATGTTATCATAGTAACCGCAAGTAGGAGGCATCTGAAAAATAAAATAGCAAATATTTTTATAATAAAATTATTTATTATTAATACATTAACATTATTGTCATATTTTAGGCAAAAGTCCGGTTTCAAACAAACCGCTCACTCTATCTATCTCAAGAGAATCCGTCGCAAAAATATTGAAAGAATAGATAGATATTTTATTATTTTCATTTCTTTACAAATCGCTAATCTATGTATATTAAATTTAAAACATTTCAACAAATAAAGTCAGCGCCATCTTTTTATTCATTCACAAAGACTACTGTTATCTTGCACCAATTAATACTTGTCTTTAGCAAACGATACTCTTTATTAGTTTGAAATGAAATGCCATAATCACATAAGCGATGAAGTTAGTCTATTCACATATAGATCGTATATAATTGATTTTCATCAGCGTTCTTATGCTTTGTATGAACTATACGCACTCTTGTCAGTCAATTATAATCGATTCCCGTTTTCAATTTTGTCTACGAGTAATCGATTTCCGATATTCACGATTGTTCGTTTGCTTTCAGACCTAACAGTCATAGTCAAAGGTTAACAGATAATAATCTATTGGCTTTCAATTTGAGTATTACTCAATAGACGATATGAAAGGGACTTTATTTTATGCTATTTAGGTCGAAATTCCGGTAAACAGTGTTGCTCGGGGTTCGGTGGGGTTTCGTCTGTTAAGTAAGAGGTGAGCAGAACCGGTGGGCACACCGGGATCCGCCTGGATATCAACCAGGCCGCGTCCCGCTCCGAGAGCGGGTACTTCTTGATGTCCGCAAAGCACACATTTATACTTTCGTCCGAATAAGGAGGCCTGAAAAGAAAATTGAAAGATGAGAGCATCGATTTAAAAGGGCAATATAATATTTCAGTACCAGTAGGAGAAGTTAATGGAACCAAAAAAATTTCGTATCAGGCTGACAGTCGAGCTAGTTCATGCGATTCGGTGGGGAGGTAGGTAAAATAGAGGACGCTAACGTAGGTGTCACATCTGATAACCAAATTAGATTCGATTTAGGCACAATAGGAGGTACAGGGATCTCGTAAAAGTAAAATAGTACTACAAATAGGATTAGGTATGTA
Source organism: Parelbella ahira ahira (assembly GCA_018244795.1). Taxonomy (NCBI): domain Eukaryota; kingdom Metazoa; phylum Arthropoda; class Insecta; order Lepidoptera; family Hesperiidae; genus Parelbella; species Parelbella ahira. Next base: position 12,504 of record DWME01007480.1, read on the forward strand.
GTACTATAATAGCGCTAGGAGGAGGAGGGTGCACTGACTGGTCGGGCAGCGCGCGGCCGCCGCCCGCGGCCAGCAGGCGCGCCAG
>DWME01007481.1:0-12588 GCA_018244795.1 Parelbella ahira ahira
GTAAATTAGTGACTTAATTAAATTTACATTGAAACAACGCAAACACTGAACATTGAAGAAAAGCCCAAAAATTGTTTCAAAATATTTCAACATACACAATACCAACTAGTGTTGAAGGTAGCGGTTTTAAAAACACATATATTGATATCCATTACCTGAAACATAGCACACACTGATGACCCCATGACTGTAAGACACTCAGGGTAATAATAACAAGCCTAATATCCATGTGTAGCAAGGAAGCAACATAGAATAGATTGTTCAGTTGTAAACATTGATCCATATTTACACCTTATTGAAACATCCACATATTTCTCATATGAACAAAATGTAACTTTATAGTACATTTGAATTTGGCAATGTTTGTCAGGTGTCTAGATGTCATTGATATTCTAACGAGTCATTGAATAATAACACAAACGATCATTCTAATAAATGTGGAAGTGGGAGAAAACACAATAGACATTGTGTGTGAATATAAAGTAAGAATTTATCGAAATTTTACATGGGATCAAACATAAATTAAAGTTAAAAATAAAAGTATAAGTTAAAGTTAAAAATACAGATCGATCTAATAGTGTTTTTTTGTTTTCATGACAAAGACAAGCAGTGGAACCTCGACACTACTGCTACTGTGAGACCAAAAATAACCACTGCACATGTTGTCCAGTGCAACACATGTGACAATCAAATTCAGTGGTTGGTAAACTACAGTTTTTACTGTCAATGACTTTTTCAAGCATCCTATGTATGAAAGTGTCATGCTGATCGCAACATTCTTAATTATCAAAGTTGATGTTCCAGGTGGAAAAAACCTTATAAATATTTAGATTGTTTCTAGTGCAAATGTATATTTAACATAAATAGAGGTGATTAAAACAACAAATAATACTCACAGTAGAATGCTTAGTCTTATGAGTTTTCACATTGAGATGAGTGTATTTTAGTGTAGACTCCTTGAGCAAGTTGGCGACCAACTTAGTTTTGGTGTCTGAATCCTCAATGATGATCCAATGAAAGTTCTTTACCAACGTCAAAGTTTGAGACAATCTGTATAAAAATGTACATAATTTATAATGCAGCTAAAACGCAAACCATTCGATGGCTCAACGTTCAGTTGTTGAAACATAGTACATACTAAATCTAAAATTTTTATTACACTAATCAACACTTTACGAATTTTTTTTATAGTGAACATGCTTGTTATGAATTATACTTGTATAATGACAAAACAACAGACGGCGCAATTTCAATGGCATTTACAGAGGAGTGATTGCTAAACGCTCAATTAATGTTTACTTCTGCTGTAAAACCAAGGGCAGGAGCATCACGACACAACTGACTATTTACCTTGTGAGATCTGCCTTCTGTGCCAACCGCGCGTAAGTCGGTGTGATTCCATAGATTGTAGGAAAATAAGGAACTATCTCAGGTGTAAATTGACACTGAAAAGCGGGCCTGCTATTGAACAAAAATAATACAACAAAAATCAACATCCCGAGAGCTAAATATTGTTTCTTGATGTTTACAAAAGGCATCTTATTTTCACTTGGGATTTTTTGTAAAGATCCCTCCTTACAACACACGTCCACTAGACTGTACACTACCGAGGTATATTCAGCGCTGTGTGATCTTTCACATGTCTGACGATTTTATAAATATATCCATTTTAGTAAAGGTATTTATAAGTCCTTTCGAAGTATATAACGTTACAGTACCGTATCGATATTGAGTATTGACTAGAATCAAACCTGAGTAAATGACAAATGCTTATTGAATACTGAGGAAAGGGGATCGGGGAGGGATCAAACAAAATTCACAGAAACTAGCAGCTCCTGTCAGTACGAGTGCAAATTCTGATGTTGCCACAATCTCATTTAAATGGCTCTTCAATATCTAAGTAATATTATGACTATGGATAGTTATAACTTTTTTTTATAATTCCATAAAGTGTCATTATTAACTGACGATTCACTGTAAGCATTAGTTAAGACAATCCGTAATTTGACACTGATAAATTTAAGATTTAAGTGCAATGTTTCTATGAACTTCTTTTTAAGTATACATCACTTTGAGTTCCAGCGTCGAACATAGACTTTCAACAAATATCATCATTCCAAATAGTTGTGTATTTTTGATGTAAAACATCATGGGCGCACCTTGGCTGTAAACCAACTTAGATGCCGTGACGGCAAACGGGATGACTATAAGCCATGTCGTGATGCATAGTTTACTTCACCGCTTTCGAATCTCTTGTGTGGACGTGCACCTAAAATCACTAGCATATTTTTTTAAACTTATAGGTATAAAATGAAATATTTTTTTAATCATTGTCATTATAATATTAATTCCATATTATAAATTCCATAGTATAGATGTTTTACGTCGGGCGGGTGTTCTGAGAAGACCTATTTTTTATTTCAGTAGTTTTCTGCGCGTTTTTTCAAATAAATTATACATTAATTCATTGTGGCATTAATACTCATACATTAATATATTTTTGTATTACAATTTGCCTGTAATTTTGTCTTAGTTTAGGAGCACATTAGTTTATGAGTTTATTTTTTATAGTACATAATTTACTTTAACATGAAATAGAAGCCTTTACAAGAGAATAAGCATAAAGTTAAAAGTTAAATTGTGTTCTTGCGACAGAACTATGGAAAAAAATATTTGAATTACCTACTGCTAGGGGCAGTATACATTAAATAAATTAGCGTAATATTTATAGCAACGATAAATTTCTCTATGGCATAAAGAAATTAAGTCCAAACTCCAAGTGTCAAAATAATATGGAAGAACTATCAATGTCAGATTAATTGTCAGATCCACTGTTATTATTATAATCTCAGGTGAGATCCATTATGAAATATGAGGTAGGCAAAGAGCACCGGCGCTCAAATATCTCTATTCTTGCAGCCCTGACTTGTTACTTCAATATTTGACATTCTTTTCTTACATACTCGCCAGTTTCGAAGACTTGTAAGTTCCCCATAATCAGTATTTAATCAATTTGGTCGAGATACATGAACGTTGCTCTTTCGCGACACCTGCGGCCAATAACATTCGCATTCTATATCAGTTACTTTGTCATTCTGTCGTCTGCCATTCCTTCTACAAGTTCTACATATTCGCACTATCGAACCACGCTCTTTCTTACTTTTGCACCATTGACTTACACAAAGTATCTTAGATCAGTATGACGAGCGTATTGCTTAATCTGTTTATTCTTATTATTTAAACTTTGATCACTAATTAGTCCTTCTTTTTGTTTAGATAGCATTGTTATGTAATTATTAACATCTCAATAAATACAACAAGAATCTCGTAATTTTGATCTGGTATTTTAGCACCTTCATTGCTTGTTTGGTTTAATAGTTGCAAGGATGACTGTTGAGCGAGAAACCTTGGGTTCAAATCCGGCTTCAAGCAATGTTTTATTAATTCTTTCTAGTTTAAAATTCCTAATAGCTCAGAGTGTAGATTTTTGCCCTTTGTATGGAAATAGATTTTTCACCATTTACCATGGGATATGTAACATGACTGGTGGAAAGTAGAAGTACTACACTCCTCAACCTACCTTTTCAACTATATACATATGCAATATTCATAAACCCTTTTAAGGTTTTACTTTTGGACACAAGTCTAGAATCAGAATGGGAATGGTTACAGTCGTAGTCTGTCTGCCAGGTGAGGGTTTGTGGAGTTTACACACCTTAGTAAAAATTATGGATAATTCTTAAGAGCACCTGTATATTTTTTCTTGCACTGTCACTTCTTTTACCTTTCCATTTAATCTTCTAACATAATTTTGGCAAAGAGGTGCTTGGCAGTATTTGAACACAGGACTTCACAATAGGAGGCTGAACTCTATACCATCGACTAGGACTGTTAGAAGTAAATAGATTTTAAATATAATTATTCATTTCTTGCAATATTTCATTTACTGCCTCACTGGTTGAGCGGTTGCAAGCGTGACTGCCGATCGGGAGGTCCTCGGTCCAAATCCCGGTAATTAAATCTTTAATAAACTTAAATCTGATATGAATGTGTTTCAAGTTTCAGAGATTCTGTGTTAGCATTCAAAGTTGGTGACCTTTGATCACAAAATAAATTTACTGAAATTACATTTTGAAAATCTAGAATTATATAAATTTGTAAGCCACCATTCTTCACTGGCTGCCATACTCTTAGAGACATATTTTGCATCTGTTTAAAAAAGACTTACAGAAGATTGTTTTTTTGAGCACCAAACTGCTGCACAATTCGTAAACATAAATAAAAAGTCTAAAGTAGACTTTCTATTATTTTGATCACCACTCCAATCAGCTTCATAAAAACCTTGTAACACAGTATCATGACATTTATAAATCAGCTAATGATCTAAGATATACTTTACATAACACAATAATCTCTTTAGTGTAGTCAGAGATAGATTATTTGCACATTTTTGATATCTACTCAACAATACAGTTGTACCATTTTGCAAATTTTGTCTTACATTTATTCCAAAGAAATCTTAAATTAATCCTAGATCTTTCTTCTCAAACTCTACATAACACATTTTTCAGTTTAGTAATTTCTTCTCTATTTTCACCAAAAATTTTTCTTTACCATTACACTTTGAATACATACAAGATTCGTACTTTGACCTTTTGAAACCCACGTTTTGTTATTACACAATTTAATATTCCCACATTTAGGTGACCTTTTTAGCACATACAATCACTCCATCATCATGAAGACGATGAAGTCATTATATGACTTATTAACAATGTCATTATATGACTTATTAACAATTAACAAACTTATTGTTTAACTTTAAAACATTATTATTTCCTGAATAAGCTTACCGAACAATCTCCTCTGGTAAACTAACAAAGATATCTTCATTGTTTTCCCCATTCAAAAATACCGCTATTATATTCCCTTGATAAACAGGTAGATTTAATTTAGTGACTATTACAATAGACTTCCAAAGATGTCAACCTAAAAGTTTACATCTTTGGAACTGCATAAGTATAAGTAAGTGAGCATAAATTTCACCCAAACTAAATCATTTTGTTCAAACCCTTTAGCAGCTAACCTTGCTTTATACTGCTTGACATTATTTGTATTTGTTTTTATTTTAAAGACCCACTTATTACTTACTGCTTTTACATCTTACGGTATGTCACAAAAGTGCCATGTGTTATTGTTTTCAATGTTTGTAACTCTCTTCTTCTTTGATTTCACCTTTTGTTTTAACGAAATATACACTCCTGTAGTTTGAGTAACCATCCTTCTTATCAATCTATTCATTCCCGTTTAAAACTGCCCCCATTCGCAACCAAGTACACTAATAGCAGCGTCATTATCGACGATTACTGATTATACTGAAGTAATCTCTATTGTACTGTAATGTAGGTGTTATTTCATCAGTAGTTTTGGGTCTTACACTTCTTCCTTCTACTATGTCTAGCCAAGCATCAGTTTGCTTTGGAATTTCTAGCTATTTCAATTTCTAGCACCTTCCAACTTGCTTACGGTCTGATTTGTGTTATTATTGACGATGACGATGACGACGACGACGACGATGATGATAATGATGACGACGATGACGATGACGATAACGACACCGATGACGACACCGACGATGACGATGACGACGACGACGACTACGACTACGACTACGATTACGACTACGACGACGATGACGACGATGACGACGTCGACGACGTCTACGACGACGAGCGCGGCGGCGGATGGATGGCGTTGAACAAGAACTGAAGAACATGGATGTAAGAAGTTGAAAAAAAAAAGCCAGAAACAGCTCGGTCTGGAGGGACTTGCAGGAGCACGCTAAGGCCCACCCGCCGCTGTAACGCCTTAGATGACGATGATGATGATTCATCTACGAGGCTGAAGGATATTATACTTATACAATACTTACGCATGATAATTAGAGATCAATTACTATGTGTGAACTGAAAATAAAGCTATTCGAACTGGTCTAACCCTATGCAACAAAATGTTCCTTCAAGACATGATCGATAGATGTTACCTTGTAACCTAACATACGAGATTTTTATCTACGTTACGTTACGACAGATTTTGGTATATTTTGTCATAGTAACCGCAATAACAGCGGACCATTCTAATCACCGTACTAAACCCCAAAAATAACTATAGCATCGTGTAAGCAAGGAATTTTAACGTCACTCGTTCAGGGGCTATTAGATTTCCTGTCACACGCAGGACCGGAGCCGACCGCATACCTTATTTGCCAAACATTGCTATGTCAATGCCAATTTCTTACGCAAACAGTTTGAGCGGAGATGATATTTATTTCTGCTCGGAAAAAGTTTGCTGATAGTGGAAGATTTTATCGAAATAGAAGGAATGTAATATAATGGAATGGTTTAGGTATGTTACATCGGGTTTACTACATTTTTTATGCAGGTACACAGTGTTTGTATCCCACTTACAAGAATTCCTTATTTGTACTAATTTTTTGTTTGAATTTTCATTTTTTAAATTGAGTTATTAGTTTTGTTTAAGATTAACTATATGGTTATTCAATCAATTGCACTAGATACTTCCGGTGTGCCAAAATCTGCTCACGGACTGTAAGTTAAAACTTACACAATCCAGTGGTTGCAAGATGTTTTTAAAATTATAATAATTTCATTGTAATTCAATTTATATAATTGAATACTTTTTGGTTTCTTCCAAATAATGCGCTACAGTATTTATACATATGAAAAAGAAAAATTTAGCTAACATTTTTTAAAGCATTCATTGATGCGCAATTTTTTGACACGGGCGAGAGGCATCCGGAAATCGGCCATTCCCGTCAAGAGCAGTGTGGTTGTGCAGTTCTCCCTAGTGTCTGGAAAATAAAATGTAGTCTGACTGTGTAAAAGTAATTCTGAGTATTTTTTCCCATCCTTTTATTATTCTGCTTTGGACGCGGACCTCCTCACGAATGAGTATCTAAATCCTATTCTGAGAATAATAAAGTGTAAATTGGTGCAACTGGCGTTTCATTTGAGCAGCTCTTACAAAGTAAAGAATGACAATTCCCCTTATCGTGTCATTAATCTCCCATAAAACTTTCGCTTTCCTCAGCATTGTTCGTATGTCTTTCTTTCGTCCAATCCAAACTTTCTCGGCACCTATTGTGGTCTTATCAGCATTTAAGGTTCTTAACTGAATAGTACGGGCGGCGCTCCCCGGCGGCAATTAACTTGCGGTGCTCATTAGCAGCCGTTTTCATTCAACGCTCGCAATCCGCTCGGCCTGCGCCACATCGTCCGCGTATATTAGGGCTCTTTCTGATAGCGTGTTATCAGCGGGCCTTACGTTCCTTTTGATATAAAAACTTACACGCGCGTTGCATTTCGGTCTTGAATACAACCAACAAGCGCGTATGCGCTTATCCCGTGTGTCTGTCTCAAAGCGGTGCGCGGTAAGGATCTGCTGGCGTCTCGTGCACATATGAGTGTGCTAGCGTAAGCACCATGGCATGAGAAGCGCGTGGGGTGCAAAACGCGCGTACACTCGCGTACAAAAACGATCTTGTTCGCGTTGAAAATACGCTGATCTGAAAGAACCCTTAAGCGATGTTGTGTTCGTTCGCATTGTGACGGCACATTCGTTTGGTAGGTAAGTTCTTATGGGGCAGCTTGTTTCGATTATAAAATCATTTGACAATACCGTTAATCATATCAACCAGACTATACAGCATACCAACTGCTACTTACTAGACTTATGAAGAATAAAAATAATTTTAATTTTGAAAAATACTCTCTACAAGAAAGATCCAAATTTTTGCTAATATGTACATATTTTTCAAGGACTATGGAATGCAATCTAAATTAACTCATGGTTGAATTACACAAGTTTCAACGCAATGCAAACATCGTCTATTATCTCCGAAAGGATGGGCATAGGACTCTAGTACACTCCCACGTTTCACCAGTTACGTTTACGTCTAATGGAATAGATGGTGATCCTCTTGCTATACAGCGGGCACAGATCCAGACCCCGAGTCACTCCTAGAAATTCTAAATTAGAAAAATTACATAGAACCCGATTTAGGCCAAGACCTCCCGATCGGCATTCGCGCTAGTAACCAATTCGGCCAGCGAGGCAGTCAATCTAATTTAGGATTTCAATATTATGTCATTTAGGAGCGATTAATAGGGTATTATTCATAGTTACTATTAATCAGCGCTCTCTTGTCGTCTGATTAACCGTACGGCCTGTAGTTAGTGTAGCTCACGACCACTGTGGAATCTTGAAAATGCTATAAGTTTCTTTGACCTTTTTGTGGTCCAAGTAATAACTGATGTGAATGTGTAAAACCTGAAATTATTGCAATGAAAAATAAATATATATCGTGTATGCAACGACACGAGATGACTTTTTAACTATTTTTAATAATAAATCAGCTATTTACGACTTCAGTTGTCGTATGTAATGATTGTTATAATGTAGGTATTAGCTCGCCAGGTATGTGCGTTCTTGTTCCACGTTCCCAGACATGTTGTCTCCGGTGTATGGCTATAACCTCATCCCTTATTCCATAGTAGAACGTAAAGGTAACCGGTGAAACGTGGGAGTGCACTACACATCTTTTCTGGTGCGCTTGTTACGTTAACATTTTGAGTCTAAGTTACAAAAGCTACTTATTTTGTATTGTATCTACATTATTTTTTGGCTTTAGTCAGAAAGTTCCATTGAATTTCTCGTAATATTTTGGGAACGGCGTCTGCACTGAATACGGGGACGAGGGAACTTGTTATTGAAAGTAAACACAGTGCTGTGTAGAGAGTCGCGCGGAGCAAACATCGCGTATCTGTCTGCACCCCGCCGCGCACGCACACCGTAAGCCGACTTAGAATAGTGATGCTGCACACATTAAAGTATCTTTCACGATCCAAGCATTTGAATCGATTCCATTAGCAAGTAAACTGACTAAATTTTGCATTATTTGAAATGATATGATTACACTTTACGAATCAGTTACCTCTTATTCCTACACTGCTTATTTTGAAGTGCAGATCCGTGCGTCAGCCGTGGATCTCTTCCTCATTTGGCGTCATTAGGCGGACTCTCACCCCTGGGGTCCTGGGTTCAAATCCATGGCGTACTCCTACAAGTATACAAAAATGTGCTTTCAAAAGTTATATATCGCTTGCTATAACAGTGAAGGAAAACATCGCGAAGAAACTTGTGCAACTTAGAATTCGAACAAAAAAATGTAAGGTCTGTGAAGTCTTATAACGCGCGGTTGTCTAACGTGGCAGACTTCGCATTAACCTTCTCATTCTGGGAGTAGATCCGTGTCTAACAGTGGAACGACAAAAGGGTCGAAAAGAAAGGAGTGACCGCATCCCACTAGATTAATCTGATACGTGCGCCTGAAGACATGTCGCGGATAGCTTTTGTACCGTAGAATATAACATGTCCACGCGACATACAGTACGAGTATTAGCTGTGACTAAGAGAGATTTTAATTTATAAGGGCAAAATTCAAGAAAGTTGTTAAAAAATAAAATAGAATGTAAGTATAAAATATGTAAGGACATAAGGCATAATCGAAATAAACAGGAGGAGGAATGGAAGGAATTAAGAATGAAAAATAATGAATTGCGAATTATAAATAAATTGACAGATATAGAATCTGCGTTCGAAAATGTAATTGAGAGTGAGCATATATTTAAAACTAGAGCAATCCCTAAATATCACTTCGCTATATGTAATATATTCTATCTATCAGACAAAATGTTGTTTAAAGCAACGTGTTATATAGAATATGTGAGCGCGGTAGAGCTTCGAGCGCTTCCATCTCGGCCTCGCGCCTGCCGTCTTGCAGCGCCTCGCCGCGCTTAAGCTGATTTGGGATTTGGATGCATGATGGAATCTCAGGTTTCGCCTCTAAGTCACACATTTTGCTTCATTAACTTCTATACCATTCAGTTTTTAAATTTTGTATTCGGTTTAAGTCTTTTAAATCATTAAATGAGCACTTGAGAGTACGTGAGTTTAAATCATTAAACGAGTGTCAGCTTTCACATTGTTTGATCCAACGATATCATAGTCTGCATAAATCTCAAACTAATCTGCTGTGAAATTTACGCAAAGTGAAACATTAATAGATATAATTTGCATATTCTAAAATCAACTATTTAGGTTGAAGAGCAACTTATGGACGAATGTCATATCGCTATACTTGGTCATGCTTTTAAACGGAGGAGGTGGGTACCACTTAGCTCAACATGTGCGAGGAGCCCAGGCGCCATACAAGTGAATCTTTTTGCTGACTACTCTTATGTAGACGGAGATATTTCTATTACCTTCATCACATAAAATAGATTTTTATTAATATACCTCATAATTACTATGTTACAATTACATTCATATAACGTAAACGTTACATCAAACCTGTGATCCCCGAAGGGATAGGCAGAGTAGTGATGTACACCCTCGCTTTTCACCGGTTACGTTCACGTCCCATGGAATAGTTGGTGAGCCTATTGCCCTACACCGGTCCCAGATCCAGACTCCGAGTAAAAATTCTAGATTAAATAAATCCAATAATAGAGCCGAGATTTGAACCAAGGACTGCTCGATTGCCAGCCGAGCTTGCAATCATTTCAATCAACGAGGCGGTCAATTACATTAATATATTAATGACATGAATGTAATATTAATAATGTATGACTTTAATAATAATGTTTTATGGTTACCAAGTTATCATGGCTACGTGGTTATTTTTACACCAGTATTTAATTATTGTAGGGAAACAAATTTCAGGCGCTTGGAATCATGATAGTGATTTCTTTGCTTAGGTCAAGAGTTATTCAGGCGCTGAAATACGCGCTGCGCGATAGCTGGCGATTATTGAATGCCTCCTCGATACGAATCAACGATATTAATTATATAGAAGCGATATTAGCAATATTTTTGTCTCTCTGCTCTTACCTTTTATTTGAATTTTACGCAATTTAATTGGTACATAAATTTGCCAAAAAAATGGTGGTGCAATAAGGCAAATCAATAAACAAAAATACCATCAATTGTATAGTTACAGCGCGAAACGCTTGCAGTAATGGTATACATCGTCGATGCGACTGCAATACGGCAATTTCATCAGATTTAACACTACAAAATAGCTCTTAATAAAATGTTAGTTACGCGGAATACCGCCCAATATTTTAATGAGCAGCAGCCTGCAGTAGCAGCCGCATCGACGATAATATGTTATCACATAACAGAAGTAAAAGAATTATTATCCCATAGTGATTTAGTGACATTGCAATTCCATCAAACGCGTAAGTCACGAGTTCTGCACGGCGCTTACGACCTTTTCACGCTGCTCGGCGCCTGATCCTGAATTATTGTAGCACTCACAACATTTCGGGCCAGGCAGCAAAGAAGTTTCACTTCAAAAAGTTTTACTACTTTTGTTAACAAATAACGGTCACGGGTTTTCGCTGATCAATATTTATAGAAATACTCTACATCCAGTAGTGTAGAGAGTCTAGGAGAATGCAATGGAGTATTAATAGACCGTAGCCAAACGTAAATATCTGATGCTCAAAGTTCTAAGCGTGGTCATAAACGATATAGCATTTCCAACTTCCGTGCGCTCCCCGGGGACACATTAAAATGCGAAATCACCACATTCGCAGCTCGCAGCGTAATAGCCGCGATCCTGTTTGTTCTCGAACGTAATGAGATAAAATATAAACAGACACAGGTTTAACAATGAGAGTGACGACAATATTTTAACAGCAGTAGCAGTCGTTCGGTCCGAGCGGCTTCGCCCAGCTGCCTTCCGCTGGTCATCGGTCTACTGTTACGTAGTTTTTAATTGAAACAACTTTTTAAACATACTCTTAAATCATATTAACATTAAATACATCTGACGTGTTGGAATGACAAGAAATAATATTGCCATCTCCGTGAACATAATGTTCTTTAACTATACCTCACGTATTGTATATGACATAAAACTATTTACAGAGAGATTTAGTACAGAGCACGAACTAGTTGCGCGTCAGCAGTCGGTGTGACGCAGATGGTGTGGACATTTTTATCTAAGCACAATAGTGGGCATCACAATCCCGAACCATTATGCCGTGCATATTTAGCACCAACTGATGAATGAGACGTGCAGTTGGCCGACAATCTGTGTTGTGTATTAAATCTTGTTTACGGTCGCGTCGCTCGCTGTAAGCGCATCCACATTGTGTTGTAACAATGCGATGAACCAAACGATTGTTTAGCCGCTGTAGCGCGCGCTCGCGGCGGCGCGCAGCCGAGGGTCTCTGCACATTGCACGCTGTAGCCCTCGATATACGAAACGTCAATCAGACCGTTTGTCTTCAACCCCGACCCCCACTGAGGGAGGAGCAATCCACTTACTAGAGCATCTTTTTTTTTTAAGTTGCTTATGTCAATTACATGCTAGCAGCATTGCAGAAATGATAGCCCCATACTGTCCCATATAAATCGCGTTCCCTTTATGCAAGATAATAGAGTGTGTAGTGAAAGCCTGTTGGTACAATACTTAGAAGAAGTCTAGTACTTGTTTGG
>DWME01007482.1:0-12585 GCA_018244795.1 Parelbella ahira ahira
AAGGCATGTTAATGCCCGCAAAGGTAGCATTAATGTGGACTTTATTGTTAATTAAATCTGGAATGTAATCAATGCATGCATAATAAATTAAATAAATAAAAGCTAAGGAGCTGCCCCAACCTGCCTTAAACCAGCTTTAGGATTTCTGAAAGGATATAACAATTGTGGCGTTCAACTATGGAATAGATAGTGAGCGTATTGCCAATGGCAGATGCTGGATGCGACAAGCCGAAGACAGGGCGCGATAGCGCTCATTGGGGGAGGCCTATGTCCAGCTGTGGACTGAGATAGGCTGATGATGATGATGATGATGATGTATTGCCATACACGGGACACAGACGCAGGCTCCGAGCCACTACTGGAAAATCTAAGTTAGATAAATTCAATAGTACCTACTTGATGTGGGATTCGAACCCATGATCTCTCGATCAGCAATTGCTCTTTGCAACCATTCGACCAACGAGGTAGTACATCAATCATAAAGCTGCATAAATTTGTAGGCATTTCGCGTGTGATCCTAATATTTATCAAAGTACTGTATCATGCTGAACTCTCCTTCGAGGCCTCCAGCAGTCGATATGATAATCGCATTAATGTCACGGAACTCTTATAAATTTAGAAAGAAATTAAGTTCATAATTCAAATATACCTCAGAAACAATATTTTTAATCTAAGTGTGGTAGAAAGAACATGTAAATGTGATAATATTTTTGTGGTAGACACGTAGGTATTGGAGAATTTCACCTGTGGTGCCTACTCTCATTTCTATTACACAAAATTATGGTTTTTCTATCGTAACCAACCATTTTATCATTCCACTGTTGGATAAGGATCTCCTCTCAGAGTGAGAAAGCTTGCCACGCTGGCCAGTTGTGGTTTGGCAAAGTTCATACTACTTGAGAAATGTATGGAGAAATGTTATATGTACAAATTTCTTTAAGATGTTCTTCTTCGCCGTCACAGCAAGTGCCATTTAATCATAAAACAACTATTTTTTGCACAGGATTAGAATCCAGGCCTATCGGAGTGGAAGGCTGTACCGAACCATTGACTATAGTTGCTTTACATTTTTCTTTGCTTTACATTTTCCTCCTTTACATAATGAACATCTCGAGTTGTTTTTTTTTAACTTATAATTAACAGTAGCATTGAACTCAACCATATCTGGGGCACATTTGTTATGAAATGACATTATATGGGACATATTTATTATGCAATAATAAATTTGATATTAAACGCATGACTATCGGCGTGTGTTATAGATGTTACGATTGCCACTGGATATTAGCAATTATGTAGTTCTCACAAATGCATATTTGGTCTTAAAAATCTTATCACTACATTTAGATTCTACTACGAAAATCTATAGTACAATGTATGAGTCGTGAAAAATAAATGAATTAAATTACATTATACAACTATTTTATAATGTTGCTCTACATACCTTTTAGAGGAGAGTTTTCGTATGAACTTAAATCACTATTCTTTTTCCGTACTTCTTCGTATCGGTTTTAAATTTGAGAATATAGCAAAGACGTGACACATATGTATGCACACAGACAGGATCACTACACTGATTGCAACACAGCTATGAAATGGTACAGATCCCAGCATCCCCCTCTTTATATTGCTTTTGTCGGGGGTGGATTAACACCCTCTGAGAGGGCGGTGCCAAACAAAAATGAAACGTTAGGAATCCGCAGGACATGTGGATAACTTTACATTTTTTCTCTAAATGTTTGGAAACCTATAGAATATACTCGTATTTTTCATAAGATTACAATATATGCAGAAAAAATATGTCACATTTTTTTTAAATCTTTAACTACGCTACATGCTAATGTTGCGATAATTCTTAAATTTATATTTTCCAACAATTTCTCATCGGATACATTTTATTGATTGTGCTATGACGCCACATGCAGAGACAATAAAATTTGACGATCCTATTGAAACTCTATTTTAAGAATCAATTGTGGTTTTAAAAGCCATACAACATTTAAACAAAATTGCAAGAAACTATAGACAGCACTTCTATAAGTATATTACAATAAATTGCAGAACCATTTGAACATTCTGTTGCAAATTTGGGGTCGCACTTGACTCGGAGATCCTAATAAGGCTCAGATGTTCCGCTTTCCCAGCATCTGCGGCCCGCCCCGCCCATTACGGGCCAGCCAATCTCTGGGCGCCCCGCCTATCGATCCTGGACGTTGGGCGCAGGTGTTCCTCAATAATTGACGCCTGGGAAACTGTACATTTTATGTCGACTCACAAATCGATACATTTTGCTGCCCTGAAAATCGGAACGCACTCTTAGCGTTGTATGTAAAAGTATTATTCTCCATAATTTTCCTAGAAGCATAAAAAAGTTAGACTTGGAAAAAGCTCATGAGGACAGAGTACAACAATTATTTATACCGCATGTAGATCATAGGATACATTTTAACTTACATTTATTAAATTCTTAGTTATATCGTGTCTCCATGACGTTCGCCATAGACATTTCTAGATTTAGAACCTAGTCGGACATCTTGTACGCATAGTATTAGGTACCAATTAAGATAATTATTATATACAAAAAAAATTACATTAACTGTTGTTAATGCGTATGGACACATCCCTTTTCGTTACTATCAACATTATTATGTCATCCTCTGCAACTAGATATACTTCAAGGTCCAACATTCAGTTCTCTGCTGCTGATGATATCCAACTGCTGCCATCATCGTTCTTAAGGCAGGCAAGCATCTTCATCGCGTCAATGGGTCTGAAGACGTACAGACGTCTACTGATTCGCAATGTCCACTTCAGAACTGATCAGCCCCTAAAATTATCTGCTCTGCGACACCTATAACCAGCCCAATGCTTGTAACAAATTTAAGTATAGATACTATGAGTAAAAAAATACTAAAGAATAAAGTTTGAAAGATAATAAACAATTTAAAAAATAAATATCTCACAACATGGAATTAATTTCTGCTACTTCACTACTTTACCAAATGAAAAAAGAGGATCCCATAGATAAAATCAAAGCACAAGATCACTTTAAAAAGACTTCAACAACCAATATATTAAGGAAACAATAAAAGAAAGTAAAGGATGGAATTTGTGGGTATAATCGCATGACCCTGAATACAATCATGCATTTATAAATCATTTTAATCATCTATCACCTAAAGCGCTTATAGTTCTGACGCGATTGTACGTTACTCGCGATTAGTAAAGTAAGGGATTCTTTGTTTGCTGAATATTTGAACTGGTAACCGTCGGTGATAAATTTTCACGAGCATTTATGTGCTTCAGAAGTAACGTCAAGCAGTTACCAACGTTAGTCGGCAATCGTTAAACCTCATCGGAGAATTTAAAGAGGATTTAATAACGTTCATTACTTAATAGTAGGTTCTAATCCATATGTATTTTATTTTTAAATAAAAAAATTTAATCTATCCGCACTCGAGCAGCGTGGTGGAGTAAACTCTAGACCTGATGTAGTTTGTCATTAAACTATACCAATTTATTATAACAACACGTAATATGTACATTGTACACGTAATATAGCATAATTTGCGTTCATAGTATCTTGTAGGTACTGTAGATGTTCGCAATTTTATTCCATGTTACTGGCTTCGAGCTTTGTTTGTACAACTTTTTTAATTTTAGTAAACAGCCTTGACTTTCTGTAATCTAACAAAAACGACAACTCGTCGCTAAGAAATGTAAATCAAGTTTTGACAGGGACGATTGGAGAAAGCATGTTTTTTATTAGCGAACTGTAGGTACACGAGAATAAAATTGTATATTGAATTTAAACGTCTACGTTTATCACGCTACGGCTACGTTCCGTCAACGTTTACTCACTTACAAATTTATAAAATAATTTATGCAAAGAATCATGTACCGGTCTGCGACGTTCTCCGCTTAATGCCGCTTCGCATTTCAGAATTAATGCCATAATAAACAGTTATATATAACAAACAGTGCACAGTCGGTCCCGAAGGTCACGGCAAACGCTAATTTTCTTCTATTGTGACATCGCTCGATGCCACGCGATTTAAACGCGGGTAACGAAATATCTTGCCAATTTGATGAATTTGTCTTCCAAAACAACGGAAACGCGATTTTTATTAGCTAAATGCTGGTCTTCGTCTGTGCCTATCGTGTATGAAATAACTGCAATTGTAGTAATGACATCTTTATGTTTGGCACAAATGTAGTTTGGGTCTAGATATTGCTTTAGTAGATAATTTGGTATAGTTCGTATTGTAAGTTTAAGGTCAAATTCTGAAATCGCTTTGGCTATTATTTGCATTATACGAAATTATTAGGTTCACCGTATCTTAATACTGGAATGGACTGAATTCAGCCTGTGTAATTGGAATTAGCATAAATAATGTCACAATATGACCTCATAAAAACTGTAATCCCCGAAGGGGTAGGCAGAGGGGTGTAGTACACTCCCACGTTTCACCAGTTACGTTTAAGTCCCATGGAATAGGTGGTAAGCCTATTGCCATACACCAGGCAAAATTCCAGACTCCGAGTCACTACTAGAGATTCTAATAAATCCAATAGCACCCGACCCGGGATTTGAACCCAGGACCTCCCGATCGGCAATCGCGTTTGCGACCGCTCGACCAACGAGGCAGTTGATGTATATGACTTCATAATTTGGGTAATTTATTCGTAGAAATGTGTTTTATGAAATTGTTCTTGTTTTATATTGGATTTTTTTTTATAATTGCTCTATTTTTAAAAAGGCCTATACTTATGGGAAATTGTTCTATCACCAATGCAGATTGTTGAAATAAAACGTTAGGATACTAAATGGCTTGTACATCTCTGATTCTTTGTAAATCATGCAGAATATCACTATTCGTCTTCTTCTTTTAAAATTCCCTTTTCTTTCTTTTCTTTCTTTGTAAATATTTCCTTACTTGAATATTACACCCTGCTGTAAAGAAACTATTATATGGCACGGCAAGCCCTTTCTTTTATCACGCCGCTTGATAGCATTCCGAGCCCTTACAGTAATATTTACTAGATAGCTAGGGATTATATTATTATTAACATCATAAAATCAATGTAGGCAAGTATAACAGATAAAATTATAATAATAATCTTTTATCATAAATAACATAGTGATAGGTAGATATAGTGTTAGGAAATATGACTAATGAATTAAGGTCGTACATGGATTTAACTCTACCCGAATTTTAAAGGTATATCATGTTTAGGGAAAATCAGGGAAGTCAACTCATTGCCATAGTTACCGCGCAGTTATGCCGATAGTTTTTCAATTTTCCGACGAGCGTAAACAAACCTTTTCGCCTGTGACAACCATGAACTGAATTTTTTGAAGTTTTAAATATGAAATCTGAGAAGACTGAGATATTTTCGAGTAAATTTATCAATTATCGAACATTGTAGCGTGCTTTGGACACAAGAATGGCTTTTAACTTCGATAGTGGGCAGGTAAGTAATTATTTGTTCTTTCTTGAAGAATAGATAGTGTGAAAAATAGTGCGTACCTATACTTCTATATAACCTAAACTGATAATCTAAAATTGTGATATTTTGTGACTATTGTTTTATAGATACTGATACAACGTGATACAAACATGAATCATAGTATTCGTAACTTAATTTATTATACCTAATGGTAATCCTTTGGCTAAAAAGCTGGACTTGTGAAAAAATAAATCTGTTGTTTATATATAATATGTCGTTTAAACTTTTCAAATTGATGCCAACAGAGAAGTAATAGTAAATTAACAAAAATAAAATATAATAATTAACCATGTGATATATTAACTGAAAAATGCGAAAGTAAATTATTAATTATAATATACATACATAAGTGTACGACTGTATTTTTCATTCAAGTAATTGTAGGTAGGTACTACCTACATATGTATTTAGTTTTCATCATCGTAGGTATTGAACTATAGGTATTTCCATTTAGTTGTAATGTAGGACCTCTTTATTTCTTGTCCACTTTTGGAATAACATTCTAAGTAGTGATAGATAATAGTATATAACTTCTTAAATAAAGAAGTTGTTTGTTTGGTAAGTGAATATTTACTAAGTAATTATGTTTTAATTCAGTTAAAAACTGAAATATATCTACGTTTGTTATATATCTATAATCAACCATAATTCTAATATATATTATAAGTCATAGTCGTACAGTTCAGTCACTAAATACTACTCGTTTATTAAAAATAGGTACACGCGCATATATATGTACTATTGATGACTAGAGGGCTATTCGAAGAGAATTCTGTGTCCATGCGGCGACGACTTGTAGAGTGTTCCCTGCTCATTTAGGTACTAGTCTTTTCACATAATTTCTTTTTTGAAATGACAATAAATATTCTCTGATATAGTAAACTTTAACCGATGGTCATTACAGTAGACAGTGATCAGACATGAGGCTAGTTTTACGTTAATGTCACGTTGTCTACGATTTAATCTGAATTGGTATAATAAAGTAGTGCTCACAACATCGGTGTCTATTACGGAAATAGCCTGTACTGTAAACCTATCGAAGGAAATTTCATCATCATCAGTCATTGACTTGTCATCGAATTTAGCATGTTATCGATAAAGCCAACCGACAGGCTCGTGAAAACACGTGTGAGCATTTACAGATAAGACTCCCAACCATCCTGTATGAGCTGTGTTTTGTGCGAATAAAGATTATTATTTTTTTTTTTTATTGACTACTAATCCTTTTTATGTCCCACTGTTACATCATGACCTGTCACCCATCTTATTGGTCACATCTTATTGAGAACAGAAAACATGAAAAGTGCATGAAACAACTGGGATTTATAATATAAATATTTTAAATAAAAAGTCAGTACGTCGCTGGATACTAATAGACAAAGATGTGGTGACTCCACTGTCCGCAGAAAAATTGTTGCTGATGTCAATACACCACAGCGTGATAGACTAAAGCGAAATTAAACCATTTAATATGAAAACGATAGCCAACTAGGCAACGAATTGGTCATATTCTTTGTTGTAAATAGTTCTTTGACCACGAATTTCGAAATTGATTCCCGCAGTACTGGCAACAATTTAATACTAAGCAATGAATACAAGCATTCATCTGATAGTATTACCATGAACATTTTTCAAGTTTTCCACTTCGGCATATTTCATGTTCAGAGCGTGATATTTTCAAGTAAGAACGATTTTATGTTTGTTATGATTCAATGATATATTCTTATATTTCGAATCATTGTCCACTCCCCAAAACACTGGATTTAGTTGATCCAACATTGCTAATCCCATATATTTCAGGGCCTGCGCACCTGCAACACCCATTATTTCCCCCTATCCCATTTTAGCAAGAAACGTTTTTTATTGCGAACAAATTGTAATGCCTTTAATCCATGTTAGATACATCCAATTACATGGTAAACATCTCGAGTGTTATCACTGTTAAGCAATTATCGAACTTATTGTGATTGTACTAGAGTTCTAAATCGGTGGTAATTGTTTGCTAACGGCACTAGCGGGTCATTGGAATGAGGGTTGAATCTATTTTATGCGAGAATGACTATTTTTCACGGCGTTGTGTACAGCGTTAATCCGTGTTTGACGTCCTCCTTTAGTGATCTATAGTTAAATTTCTGATTTATTTGAAATATAGTGTTTTATACGATTTTTGTACTCTTACATCGCCCTTTATAACTTAAGTTTTAGAATTTACTTCGACGCCGTACTGTATACTGTTACTTGTTATTGTATTAGTAAAGTTACTTTACTTCTTTTAACGTCATTGGCTTATATTTGTTGCTGTATGGAGGTAGGGCAATTGCGTGATTTGCGCCCGGAAGTGGCGCGCAAGTGGTGTCGTGACTCGCTGGTGAAACCCGAACGCAACTATTTTACAGGGTGACCTTACAACAATTTACAACTCGAAATAGAACTCTATTTGCGATTTTGTTTTTGTTCTGTAAAGGAGGATACACCTGTCCTTGGACAGCCGCATACACATACAGAATAATAGGTGACTTTCCGATCAGCTGTCGCGCTAGCAACCACTCGACCAACGAGGCTGTCAATATATAAACATTTTCGAATACTAGTTAAAAGATAGGTAACTAAATTTTTAGGTAAGTCATTATTGTAAAATATATCTAAGTTTACTTATTGTTAGCTTAATGTCGAAATATTTACAAGATAAATATTTGTTCTGACAATATTTCCTTATTAGTGTATCACAAGTCTCCTAGTTTTCGAACTTCCTATTTCGCTATCGTCGCCCGAGTTTTTTATTCGTAGAGTAAATTATACAATAATTTTGGCGATTAATTACATTACATTACATTTTAATCTAATGTTTATACATGGAAAAATAAAGAGTAAAACTCATTGTTGCTATAAGTAATAGATTTTCAAGGATATTAGCTATGTATCTATACATAACTTAATCTTTTTGCCATTTGTATGCACAAAAGAGGCGAAGTAATATAGGTATACACTGTAACATTCTCCATGAATAAAGTTTCTTTAAGTTCATGGACCTAACCTCGAATTTATAAATAGCGCATTTGAATCTAATACGATGTAGCTACGTTGCCGCATAGCATATCAACTTATCGAGTGAGTTAGGTGGACGTTGAGTTTTATTTTACTTTTCTGACACAAAATGTTTATTTTAATTACCTGATCTCAATATGCTTAGAAACACCGAAGAATTATTTAATAGGAAAAGTACCTACAAATATTGTCTATCAGTCGATCTTTAGGATGTGTAGATACCAACGCAATGTAGCTAAATTCGTATTTTTTGTTTGACAGTGCTTACCTACGTTTAGTTATAGGTATTAAGTAATCATGATTTAACAGAGGCCCATTTCAATGCCTGTCGGAATAACACTAGCCGACCAAAGATTTTTTCGTTCAATTGTTTTTTTTGACAAGATAATTCTAAATTATTGCGAACATTTAAATTTAGTCAAATAGAAAAGATGAATTTGAGGCAGGGGTAAATATAATTTGCAACCCTTTGTTAGGAAAGGGATGATTATTATGACGCCTAGTACGCCGAGGGGTGGTTGACACTTGCTCAACGGGTGTCCATTGAAGTAACTCATACTTTTTATTTTATAAATCAGGTGGAAACTATTAAGCACGCCAAAAATGTTACAGCAAATAAGAATGTGTTAATGACCCAATTAAATTTTAATGAAAATTAAATCAATAAATACGCTTTATAAATCGTAAAATATCTTGTACGAACATTTTAAATATCAGCATATGTTATCAAATATGTAAAGTTAGTCTAATGGTTCCGATATTAGCAATCCTTTCCAGAGATCCAGGATGCCAATCCCTAACAGGCTTCTTTTTTGGAAGTTATGAGCTATTTAACTTTAAAATTAGCTATAAACGTTAAAGAGAAACGTGAGTAAACCTACGTGATATAGATAGATATGATATTACCTACACTGTTATCTGTGTGTGAAGTCTGTCAAAACGCACTTGACGATCGTCGTAGCCTACCTTTTTTATTAGGCTACTTTCATGTGGACTCCCTTCTCACTACGAATAGACTACGTTCTCATACGGGTATAAATGCGAATATGGATGCTCTTGCGGTATTCTGATATAAATTGAACAATTTTGGTAACAAGTTATCTTCTTATGTAATAGTAGGACACCTATAATTTTTCACATTAATTATTTTGTTGCCTTCTTTGCTGATTAAATTGTAATTATAAGCAACACAGACAGGCGTACTCACGCCGCAGTCACGTGTCACCCTTCATCACATAATCGAAAACTGTTTCGGCGTGCTCTATTATTTATGGACATATGACGTACGACCACAAACCCCAGGAGTTTCGCCCAGTTTTATAAACTATGCATACTGTCACGTGGTTGTATTGAGAGATACATAGTTGTTGGCTAAGATTTATATTTAAATATTTATTCTAACCCAGGAATTGTTGAATTAATTTGGGGTTTTGCGTATACTTTTAATATGTATTGTTTAATAATCGCAACGAAATATCAGTCCAAAAAAGTATATTAGATTTATTTTATTATTGTGGTAAAATGCTGTTGTTATAAGCCTAAATGTATATTTCATTTCGACTTTTAATTTCCAGTTTAATAAAGAATCAACGCCAAAACGTCTGGGAAACTGGCAGGTCCCACGTTGGGCGCCAACTCGGGCACGTCCCTTAGAAATGCGACCCGATCCTAAACCAATTTGTGATCTTAACGGTCGGTTCTTGCCAGGCGCGCCCCGAGGATCGTCTAAGTGTTTTGGACATTACACCGGCACTTGGGACCTCCCCAGGAAAATTACAAGAAAAGTCGGTTAGTACATTTTGTTTTATTGCACTACTTAGGGGTATGGAGTTCGGTTTGTATAATATAAAAAAAGAAAGATTTACATTCCAGATTGGCTTCAGTTGACTCTCTGTGGATTAGTGTCTTCTGTCTTCAATAATTGTCTCTGACATACAATACTTTATTATGTCCTAATTTAATTTATTAGAAATTGTATATTTCCTACAACAGTAAAAGTATAGAGTACGCGTAATACAACTCTGTACATATATGGGCGTGATGAATACAAATGCTCTAGTTCGTGCCCACGTACAATGAAAACATTTTATGATACCTTATTACAACTTTAATCGAATGCCCCGAAATATGGTGTTCTGTTTCTTTGTGATACATGGTAAAAATAGATCAGCGAATAATAGACGTAAGTTAAAACCGCGACACGAATATATTGATTGCAGTGGGCTGAAGTCATAAAGCTATGCCCCGTCTTATTTGTCAACACACATGCTATAATACTTCCTGTTCCACTTAATATCGTGTTACGAAGTAGTTTACATTGTTTCTTCGAATATTACGCCAGTCGCTGTGGGCGAAAAATTTTCGCATAAACCTTCGGGAGTAGGTCTATTGTACTTTCTTATTGATATTTTTGTCTTTTGCACGCAAATTGACACTTACCTCAGAGGTCTAGATTATGGATTAAGAATATTGTAATGAATTATGAATTAAAAGAAAATAAAGTTAACTTTTCTTTCCATTTCTACATCTTAGCGGAGGAGTTGGCTAAAGAGCCGCCAGACTCAAGGTTTTCAGATTGGCTGAATCTCCGCGTTCAAAGGCCAAAAGCTGCGGCCGGGGCAACACGCATGCGCAGTGGGAAACGTGGTAAAAACAAGAAGGAGGAGGGAAAACCCGAATCTCAAGAACAGACGTTCAAAGTAAGATCGAAAGTTTGCACGTCACCTATTGAACGTTTACGCGCGAATTTCGTACAAACTTTAAACCTTAAACTAAAGTGTACAAACAGACGTATTCGATTTTTGAAATATTTAAATTAAGTTTAAGCAGGAAGTGTGTGTTTTGAAATTCAATATCTCCCGGACTTTGATTTGCTTATTTTTTTTTTAAACTTCTGCAACATTATAGTTCCACTATTCGTATAAGTATTAGTCAAGGTGGTAGGTATGTGATACCTAAGTGATGACTAACGATAAAATTGGATAACGCACCTGCATAATTATAGATAAGGTGTTGTATGACGATTTCATGTTCTTTTATTATTGTTCTAGCAGTCTCTGTGTGTTTATTTGGATACCTATATTTTAAATGATGAACATTTCTTCATGACGTGAATTTCAATGAATCGTCCTAATTAAAAACTTTTAAACAAAAGTTTTTACTTTGTATAAATTAAATATTATTACGTAACTGGTGAAACGTGGGAGTGTACTACATTCCTTTGCCTACCCCTTCGGGGATTACAGGCGTGAAATTATGTTATGTAAATATTATTACAGTAAATTCTATGTATTGCTATTGTAAATAGTCTGATACGTGCATTTTATTGTAGTCCTATTTTATTCGTTTCCTCGTATAGGTACCTACTCAAGGAACCGAATGAAATGAAGTAAGTAAGGACGAAGCTTTTAGTCGCATTAAACTATGCTGAAGTTTCATTCATAAAGCCTATTACGTTTTTTAAACGATCTATTAATGAATGGGCTTAACCTGAATCTTACTTTGCGTCTAATTTCTAGGGCTGTTTCAAATATACTGGATATACTGGGTGGAGTAGAGCAGGATTTGATCGTATTTAAAATAGAGCTTTAGTACATTTCAATAAAGTACATTATTATACATTTCAATTATTTGTTGGCGGCGCTCTAACATCCTTTTGCCATAAGACATGTGAAATTTAAAAATAAATTTAATTGAATCTCTTCTTTGCGCTTCTTATTCTGTGAATATCTTGTGTGCACTCAGAGCCGCTTTATTCGATGGTACCCGCAAGTGTGCACATATGTACGTGTCTCACAACAATTGAGTAAGTATGGCTTGTTGAGGTTGTAGTCGAAAAACTATCAAAAATATTAAACAACTGTTACCTGATACTATTACCACCACAGTCGGCAATGACTGCTTATCTTATCCTACTTTTTAAAGCAAACGAGCATTTACCTATTCTCTCAGACACCCGTCTGATAGAGTTGTATTATCCGCCTGTAGGGTAGCCTGGGTACGGTTGTGCCAGGGCACGGTAGTGACAGA